>JAQQSY010007398.1:0-10479 GCA_028646535.1 Procyon lotor
TGAGATCAGGAACACGGCAGGGATGCCCACTCTCTCCACTGCTATTCAACATAGTGCTAGAAGTCCTAGCCTCAGCAATCAGACAACAAAAAGAAATCAAAGGCATCCAGATTGGCAAAGAAGAAGTCAAACTCTCACTCTTTGCAGATGATATGATACTGTATGTGGAAAATCCAAAAGACTCCACTCCAAAACTGCTTGAACTCATCCAGGAATTCAGTCAAGTATCAGAATATAAAATTAATACACAGAAATCAGTTGCATTTCTATATACCAACAGTCAAACAGAAGAAAGAGAAATTAAGGAGTCGATTCCATTTACCATTGCACCCAAAACCATAAGATACCTAGGAATAAACCTAACCAAAGAGGCAAAGAATCTGTACTTGGATACTCCTGTGTTGGGTGCATAAATAATTACAGTTGCTATGTCTTCTTACTGGATTATCCCCTTTATTATTACATTGTGTGCTTCTTTATCTCTTACTACAGTCTTTGTTTTAAAGTCTATATTGTCCAGGGGCACCTGGGTGGCTCAGTCTTTAGGCATCTGCCTTCGGCTCAGGTCGTGATCCCGGGGTCCTGGGACTGAGCCCCGCATCCGGCTCCCTGCTCAGTGGGGATCCTGATCTCCCTCTCCCACTGCTGCTCCCCTTGCTTGTGTTCCCTCTCTCACTCTCTCTCTCTCTCTCTGTGTCAAATAAATAAAATCTAAAAAATAAGTCTATATTGTCCAATATAAGTATTGCTACCCTAGCTTTCTTTTGGCATCTATTTGCATAATGGATGTTTCTCCGTCCCCTCACTTTCAATCTGCAGGTGTCTTTAGGTCTGAAATGAGTGTCTTGTAGGCAGCATACAGGTGGGACTTGTTTTCTCATCCATTCTGTCACCCTATGTCTTTTTTTTTTTTTTAAGATTTTATTTATTTGACAGAGAGAAACACAGCAAGAGAGGGAACACAAGCAGAGGGAATGGTAGCGGGAGAAGCAGGCTTCCTGCCGAACAAGGAGCCCAATATGGGGCTCGATCCCAGGATGCTGGGATGATGACCTGAGCCGAAGGCAGACGCCCAACGACTGAGCCACCCAGGCGCCCCTGTCTTTTGATTGGAGTGTTTAGTCTACCTACATTCAAAGTAATTATTGATAGGTATCTAATTTTTCCATTTTGTTACTTGTTTTGTGTTTCTTTCTGAAGATTTTCTCTGATCCTTTCTTCCTTTAAAAAAAAGATTTTATTTATTTATTCATTTGTCAGAGAGAGAGAGAGAGAGAGAGCACAGGCAGGCAGAGGGAGAAGCAGGCTCCCTCCTCCAGTGCAGGACTCGATCCCAGGACCCTGGGATCATGACCTGAACTGAAGGCAGCTGCTTAACTGACTGAGCCACCAGGCATCCCTATTTTGCCATTTTAATTACAATATGTCTTGGTGTGGATCTGCTTTTGTTGATTTTGATGGGATTTCTCTGTGCTTCCTGGATCTAGATATCTGTTTCCTTTCCCAGATTAGGGAAGTTTTCAGCTGTTATTTCTTCAAACAAATACTCTGCCCCCTTTTCTCCCTCTTCCCTCTTCCCTCCTCTCCCCTCCTTCCTCCTCCCCTCCCTCCTCCCTCCTTCTCCAGGCCAGTTGTCTACAGAGGCTCTCTTTGTTTTTTGTGGGCAATGTTTGGTCCGTAACCTGAATGTGGTGAGTTTTAACTAGGTGTGCTCTGGTCTGTAAAATGAGACTTATCGCCACCTCCACCAGAACCAAGGCTCCCCAAAACTCCTGGGTCTAGAGACGTGGTGAGGGCAGGGATTTGGGTGGTCTTCTGGGGGAGGGTGCCCACCAAGCTAGTACTAATGTAAGGATGACTGGGAGGGATAGTTCCACCAGAGTGCAGGGCAGAGGGGGTGGTGTAAGCAAGTTAGGTAGTGAGTGTGGGCACTGCGCTGCTTCTCACTAGTGGCCCTGTGCTTATACTGATGGATGAGGGGAGGAAATGGTGCCCGCTGGTTCCTTTGTTCCTACAGGGGTCTCTGTGAATGCTGTCTCTCTGGGATACACTCTGCTCTGAGAGGAGTGAATAACCATCCTACTTCATCCCCCAGGTGCTCTTCAGATCACTGTTTCCATGCTGTGTCCAGGTTTTTGTTTGCCTGCCTTGTCTTCTAGAGCAGCGCAGTGCCCTCCAGGCTCTATCCCACCCAAGCACACTGACCTTTAAAGCACCAGGCTTGGGGCGCCTGGGGGGCTCAGGTGGTTAAGCGTCTGCCTTCGGCTCAGGTCTTGATCCTGGAGTCCTAGCATCGAGTCCCACATCGGGCTCCCTGCTCAGCAGGGAGTCTGCTTCTCCCTCTCCCCTCTCCCCTCCTGTGCTTGCTCTCTCTCTCTCTCATTCTCTCTCTCTCTCAAATAAATAACAGCAGGATTTAAGCCCCACTGGTTGCCAGAAGTCACGGAATTTGGCACCTCTCACTTTTCAAGCCAATTGCTATGGGGATTCATTTTCCCCCCACACTCCCCTGTTTGCCAGTCTGTTGCCCTTCTCTGTGACCCTGTTCTTTTCCCACGGCTACAGTCTTTCTTTCCCAAGTGGGTCCCTGCACTTCCTACTTTCTTTAGTGTGGCCTCTTCTCTCCCTTTAGTTGTGAAGTTTGTTCTGCCAGCCTTCAGGTCAATTTCTCAGGTATTCAGGATGATTTACTAGTTAGCTACTTGTATTCCTAGGACGAGGCAAGCCTAGGGTCCCCCCACTCTGCTGCCGTCTTCTGTCCTTGCTCCTGGAATGATAGTTTAAGGTTGTGTAGAGAGTTATACAGCCGGATGCCAGGACCCTTGAAGGGACAGAAATGGTTTATTCGTGTCTGGTGAACTTCACAGTGGGGTGCGGGGAGAAAGCTTCCCTCATCCTCCCCTCCCCATCTTTCGTTTTCAGAGTATGAGGGAAGAAGCAATCTCCTTCAGGAGAAGACCGCAAGAAAGAGCCTCAGTTCAGTGAAGGCAAGGGATGAAGCGAACATGCAGTTAAGAAAACCGGGGTGTAGTGTAATTTGTTTCTCATGAAACAGGGGCTCCAGAGGGCATAGTGGAAAAGGCTCTGAGAAAAGCAAACAGTGGCGCCTGGGTGGCTCAGTGGGTTAAAGCCTCTGCCTTCGGCTCAGGTCATGATCTCAGGGTCCTGGGATCGAGCCCTGCATCGGGCTCTCTGCTCAGTGGGGAGCCTGCTTCCCCCTCTCTCTGCCTGCCTCTCTGCCTGATTGTGATCTCTCTCTCTCTCTGTCAAATAAATAAAATCTGAAAGAAAGAAAGAAAGAAGGAAGGAAGGAAGGAAGGATGGAAGACAGCGGGGGAAACAGGTTGGGGGTGTATGTGGATTAAACAGAGCATCTGGGGCTCTCATATAAGATAATAGCTCCTCCCCAGTCGTGAAGTTGGCAACACCTACTCTCATTTTTTTTTCTTTAATGCCGTTCCTTTTTTTTTTTTTTTTAAGAGGGAGGGAGGGGGAGGAGGGGCAGAGGAAAAGGGAAAGAGATAATCTTAAGAAGGCTCCACACCCAGCCTGGAGCCCAATGTGGGGCTTGACCTCACAACCCTGAGATCATGACCTGAGCCAAAATCAAGAGTCGGACACTTAACCCACTGAGCCACCCAGGAGCCCCCCCCCTTTAATGCCACTCTTAATGTGCTTCATTGCATGTCTCCAAGTAAATACTCTCTCTAACTCTTATGAAATGTCCTCATTCTATAGGTGAAACCCTGTCATTTCAATATCTTAAATCTGGTCCGAAAGGCCAAATTGATTTTTCTTTTTTCTCTCTTTTTTTAAAGATTTTATTTATTTGACAGAGCAAGCAAAAGAGCACAAGCAGGGGGAGCAGCAGAGGGAAAGTGAGAAGCAGGCTCCCTGCTTAGCAAGGAGCCCGATGCAGAGCTTGATCCAAAGACCCCGGGATCATGACCAGACGCTTAACCGGCTGAGCCGCCCAGGCGCCCCCTCCAAATTGATTTTTCTAGCGTTATCAAATAGCTGTGCATTCACCTCTTCTCATATCGTCCTTGCTCTCCCCAAACCCCCGCCTTCGGCTGGATGAAGAAGTGGAAATGCTCCCTTAAGCTCTGAAGGGCTTCTGCTTTGGCTAGGCACCATTCTGTACAAGTGCTTTGCAGATGAGTTGTAGAAGTGCTATTCAACCCTGTGGGAAGCACCAGGAGCAGATAGAGGTCCGAAAGTTTGAGATTCTATGACACACTCCAGATTCACAGTTTGGGAAAATAGCACCTCATCCCCTGTGAGCGGGGCTTTATATATAGTATTTCATTGTTGTACACATAATGTATAGTACAAAAATTGAAATCTACAAAAAAGGTGTGTGGAAAGAGTAAGTTTCCCTTCCTTTTCTTCCCTCCAATTCACTTATCCTCCCTAGAGACGACAGCGGTTGTCAGTTTCTTGTGTATTCTTCCAAATACCCTATACAGGGGCGCCTGGGTGGTTCAGTGGGTTAAAGCCTCTGCCTTCGGCTCAGGTCATGATCCCACGGTCCTGGGATCGAGCCCCGCATTGGGCTCTCTGCTCGTCGGGGAGCCTGCTTCCCCCTCTCTCTCTGCCTGCCTCTCTGCCTACTTGTGACCTCTCTCTCTTTCTGTCAAATAAATAAATAAAATCTTTAAAAAAATACTCTGTACATTTATCAACATATATCTGTGCATTTAAAAGAAATCCCCACAAATGGTAGCACTATGTGGCCACAATGTTGCACTTGGCCTTTTTTCCCCACTTCATAGTACATCCTGGAGTTCTTTCCAAGTTAGTCCACATAGAGTCCCTCATTGTTTCTGTGATTGCACACGATTACATGCTAACTGTGCCATGGTTTGTTTTAACCAGTTCCCTCCTGGTGAACGTCTGGGTTGCTTCCAACTTTTTGCTCTTGCAAACGATGTTTCAGTGACTGTTTTTGTGCACGAGTCATTTTTTTTTAAAGATTTTATTTATTTGACACATAGAGTGAGAGATGACAAGCAGGCAGAGAGGCAGGCAGAGAGAGAGGGGGAAGCAGGCTCCCCGCTGAGCAGAGAGCCCGATGTGGGGCTCGATCCCAGGACCCTGAGATCATGACCTGAGCCGAAGGCAGAGGCTTTAACCCACTGAGCCACCCAGGTGCCCCTGCGCACGTGTCATTTTAAACATCTATTTATAGAATAGAGAGAACAAATACTCTGTATAAATAAAGAGAATAAATAAATATAGAAGACATCCTCAAAGCGGAATTTTCTAGATAAAAGACCATGGCGCTATCCTTTTCCATTGACCCGGAAGAGGTGTATCCAGTGATCTCTTGAACACTGTGGCAACAAGCCATCTACTTCCATCAAGTCTCTGCTACTCCTGCCAAGGGCAACTGTTTCCACTTCTTTTCGTTTCCACTTACAGAATCCTCCCTCTTCTGTGGAGTATGTGATAAAGCATCTTGTCTAGTGAGCACGTACAAATCCCTCACGGACAGTGCTTCTCATCTGTCACGTGGCTGGTTTGGTGTGTTTTTCTTTTCCTGTTCTTCTACTTCTCGTTATAACTTTGGTCATGGAAGTCCTCTGCTGACCTCCTGGCGTCTTCCTTCTCCTTTTTCTCCTTGCCCTAGACCTCTTTCTTCTCCCTCTCCTTCTTTTCCTTCTTATGCTCCTTTCCCTTCTCCTTTTCTGTTTTTTTTTCTTCTTGAAGATTTTATTTATTTATTTGACAGAGAGAGACAGCGAGAGAGGGAACACAAGCAGGGGGAGCGGGAGAGGGAGAAGCAGGCTTCCCGCTGAGCAGGGAGCCCCGATTTGGGGCTCCGGCTCGATCCCAGGGTCCTGGGATCATGAAGGCAGACGCTTAACAACTGAACCACCAGGGCGCCCCTCCCTTCTCCTTCTCTACTTCTCGTTTGTGGTTGTTTTTGTTTTTGTTTTGTTTTGTTTTTGATGTGCCAGCTTGGCTAGGTTATGGTCCTCAGTTATTGAGTCAAACTGATCTCGGTGTTGCTGCAAAGGTATTTTGTAAATGTGATTAAAATCCGTAACCAGTTGTCTTTCATAAAGGAGAATATCCCCCAAAAGGGGATATTATGCTAGAAACTCTGGACGGGCCTGATTCAATCAGTTGAAAGGCCTTAAGAGCAGAGCTGGGGCCTCCCTGATGAAGAGGAAATTCCTCGTTGTGAACAGCAGCTTCAGCCTGTGCCCAAGTGGTCCAGCCTGCCCTTCTTGATGGCTGCCCTCTGGATTTTGGACTTGCCTAACCAGCCCCCGCAACTACGTAAGCCTATTTCTTGCGATACATTTTTTTTTTAAGATTTTATTTATTTATTTGTCAGAGAGAGTGAGAGAGAGCAAGAGAGAGCGCAAGCAGGGGGAGTGGCAGGCAGAGGGAGAGGGCCGAGCAGACTTCCCGCTGAGCAGGGAGCCCAATTCGGGACTCGATCCCAGGACTCCAGGGTCATGGCCTGAGCAGAAGGCAGACGCTTAATCGATGGAGCCACCCAGGCCCCCACAATAAATTTCTTAATATAGATTTTCTACTGGTTCTGTTTCTCTGGTTGAACTCTGACTAATGCATCTTCGAAAGTATTTTCTCCATCCAACCTGGGGAGTCCTCATTTCACTGATAAGCATAGGGAGACACTCCCCAAAGGCACTCCCTTTTATCTGTACCTCAAGGGGCGAGACCAACTTCAGTAAATACTTTGAGTGCCATCCGTCTCTTCTGACGGGAAGGAAAACATTCTGCAGGTCCCAGGCAAGGTTTCCCAGTGTCAGGAACAATGTGCTAGGGGCATGGAGTGACCCACTCTACTATTGGTTGGTTGATGTCAGAATGCTGTCAATTACATAACAAAGAAAGTGAAAATGATTGCGCACAAGAACCGAGAGTGGTGTAAAGTATAAAATAAAGACTCATGAGCCCATACTGATGTAAATAAGTGATTGAATAAAGGAAGAAAGAAGAGAAGAGACAAATGTCCCATGCAGAAGAATTCCGAATGATCTCTGTAGTTACTCTCCCCTCAGAAAGGTGGAGCTTGACTTTCTGTTATGCTTGGGTGTGTAGAGTGACTTCCTTCCAGTGAGTACAGTATGGAAAGGGGGGAAAGAGTAATTTTATACGGGAGAAATTGGACAAACACTACCTCAGTCGGGTAGGTGGTCAACATCAGTAGTGAAAACTCATATTCATAGTATGTGGGGTTTTTTTAAGGTTTTATTTATTTGACAGAGAGATGGAGTGCACAAGTAGGCAGAGCGGCAGAGGGAGTGAGAGAGGGAGAAGCGGTCTCCCTGATGAGCAGGGAGCCCGATGCAGGGCCATCCCCTCTCTCCAGTCAAAGGAAGACGCTTAATCGACTGAGCCACCCAGGTGCCCCATCATAGTATGTACTGTTTCTGTTTTTGTTTTAAGATTTTATTTATTTGACAAAGAAGGAGAGAGAGAGATCACAAGTAGGCAGAGAGGCAGGCAGAGAGCGGGAGGAAGCAGGCTCCCCTCTGAGCAGAGAGCCCGATGTAGGGCTCACTCCCAGGACCCCGAGATCATGACCTGAGCCGAAGGCAGACGCTTAACCGACTGAGCCACCCAGCACCACATCATAGTATGTACTGTAACTATGATACAATGACAATAGCACTTTACATCTGTGGTCTTTCTTCCAAAAACTCATAATCCCAGTCTCATCAGGAGAAAAACAGCTGAAGAATCCAAATTGAGGGACATTCTACAAAACACCTGACCAGCACTCCTTAGAATTCTTAAGGTCAGGGTGTCCTTGGGTGGTTCAGTCGGTTAAGCCTCCGCCTTTGGCTCAAGTCATGATCTCAGGGTCCTGGGGTCAAGTCCTGCATTGGGCTCTCCGCTCAGAGGAGAGCCTGCCTCTCCCTCTCCCTCTGCCCCACCCCCCTATTTGTACTCTCTCCCTCCCTCCCTCTCTCTCTCTCTCTCTCAAATAAAATCTTTAAAAAAAAGAGGAAGGTACATTTATGCAATACTTTTTCTAGTGTATATTCTAGGGGTAGAACTGTTGAGTCATATAGTATAACCATGTTTAGAGCTATTAAATGTCAAAATGTATTATGGGGTGCCTGAGTGGCTCAGTCAGTTAAGCGTCTGACTTTTTTTTTTTAATAAGATTTTATTTATTTATTTGACAGAGAGAGAGACATTACAAGTAGGCAGAGAGGCAGGCAGAGACAGGGAAGCAGGCTCCCTGCCAAGCAGAAAACCCAAAGCGGGGCTCCATCCCAGGACCCTGAGACCATGACCTGAGCCAAAGGCAGAGGCTTTAACCCACTGAGCCACCCAGGTGCCCCTGACTTTTTTTTTTTTTTTAAGATTTTATTTATTTGACAGAGAGGAGAGAGATCACAAGTGGGGGGGTGGGGAGCAGGCTCCCCGCTGAGCGGAGAGCCTAATGCGGGGCTCGATCCCAGGACCCTGAGATCATGACCTGAGCTGAAGGCAGAGGCTTTAACCCACTGAGCCACCCAGGTGCCCCATTTTTTTTTTAAAGATTTTATTGTATTGATCTGTCAGGGAGAGATAGAGAGTACAGCAGGGGGAGCTGCAGGCAGAGGGAGAAGCAGGCTCCCCGCTGAGCAAGGAGCTTGATTCGGGACCGATCCCAGAACCCTGGGATCATGACCTGAGCCAAAGGCAGACGCTTGACTGACTTAGCCACCCAAGTGCACACGTCTGACTCAGCCCGTTGCTCGGTTCCTAAGCAGAGTCTCAGCAGGTGTTTCTGATTGGAGGAGCCTAAGTTCCCGGATGCTGTCCTATCCACAAGGGAGGCTGGTGAAGAATTCTGACGCTTACATGCGGGAGGCAGAGCTCATAAGGTGGAAATTCTTCTATAGATAGAAAGGCTATTCAAATAATGAGGACAGCCACAAGTGTGACCCAGATGGTGCTGCTGTCAAGTAGCATAAGGTGTAGAAGAGTTTTGGGGTGGCGAGGCGACTGGGTGGCTCAGTCATTAAGCATCTGCCATCACCTCGGGTCATGATCCCAGAGCCCTGGGATTGAGCCCCCAGTCTGGCTCCCTGCTCAGTGGGGAGACTGCTTCTCCCTCTCCCACTCCCCCTGCTTGTGTTCCCTCTCTCACCATCTCTCTCTCTCTCTCTGTCAAATAAATAAATAAAATCTTTAAAAAAAAAAAAAAAAGGACGAGTTCCATTGTGAACATGAGGACTGTGAGGTGTCTGTGGACACTAGCGGTGGGTGAGATATTTGAGGTTCTTAGCACACAGGTAGCTGCTAAAACAGGACGAAGTGGCATGATCCAGAGAGCCTGCAGAGTGACATGAGGAGACGTAAGAGAGAGTCCTGGTGTGGGAAATAAAGCTTCCCCGGGTTTCTCAGTGGCCCTGTAAAAAGCCCTAGCCCCCGGGGTATCTACAATGGTACAGATCAGGGGCGCCTGGGTGGCTCTGTCATTAAGCGTCTGCCTTCGGCTGGCTCAGGTCATGATCCCAGGGGCCTGGGATCCAGCCCCGCATCAGGCTCTCTGCGCTCAGCGGGGAGCCTGCTTCTCCCTCTCCCAATCCCCCTGCTTGTGTTCCCTCTCTCACTGTGTCTCTGTCAGATAAATAAATAAAATCTTAAATAATAATAATAATAATAATACAGGTCAAAAATATTTGCTTTCACTTCCCTTAGATACATTTCCCTTTTCACATACCATCAGGCTATCTTTAGCCATTTGTCTAGCTAACTGCTCTGATCCGAGCGGATAATAAATAAAACTCCTCTTATCTCCCTAGGAGATTCAAAGGGTCACAGTCGGGATTAAGTCCCCTGGTGAAGCTCCCAAGGTGTCAGGAAGATGAGCATTATTTCCCTAAGTATTAACACTTCAAAAGGGATGAAGCCTAGAACTCAGAGACAGCTCTAGGCTGTAAAAACTGAAGATAACAGGGCTTAGCTGGCCTTTGGAAAGACGTTAACATTACAGAAGCTTAGTGTTGGAACCAGGGTCCTTTACTTCCAGCCTCCAAGGAGCAAAGTTTTCTTCCTTGGAAGGGAGCAGGAGGTCTGTTTCATATGTGTGTGTGTGTGTGTGTGTGTGTGTATGAATTTTTTTTATTTTTAAATTTTATTTTTTTAATTTTTATTTTAATAAAATATTTTATTTTATTTATTTTGTTTTATATATATATATTTTAAAGATTTTATTTATTTATTTGAAAGAGAAATCACAAGCAGGCAGAGAGAGGGGGAAGCAGGCTCCCCGCTGAGCAGAGATTCCGATGCAGGGTTCGATCCCAGGACCTTGAGATCAAGACCTGAGCCGAAGGCAGAGGCTTTAACCCACGGAGCCACCCAGGCGCCCTATATTTTTATATATATATAAAATATATATATATTTGTTTTTAAATTTTATTTTTTATTTTTTTCATTATGTTCAGTTAGGCAACATATAGTACAAGTTTGTTTTTTTTTTTAAAGATTTTATTT
>JAQQSY010007399.1:0-10479 GCA_028646535.1 Procyon lotor
CATAGTAGATATTTAATAAATTCTAAATGCAAGCATTCTACTACATCTGCTAGTGTGGGGCACAAAATGCAAAAGAAAAGCCCACATGAGGGAAAGTTAATTCAAAATTAGGCAACAGTCTAAAACAACAACAAAAACTAGAGATGCCACAAGGAAGTACATAGTTAATTATCCAATAAGTAGGAATAAAATAACTGCTTTAGGATTTGAGGGAGGAAATGTGCTTCTGGTTGAGGATGAGGATGAGGATAGAGAAGGATATCAGGAGGACCTCAAAAAATGAAGAGATTGTTGGGGTGCCTGGATGACTCAATCCGTTAAGTGTCCAACTCTTAATTTTGGCTCAGGTCATGATCTCAGGGTCCTAGGTTCCAGCCCCAGATAGGGCTCCCTGTTCAGCGAGGAGTCTGCTTGAGGATCCTCTTCCTCTCTCTTCCTTTGCACCCATCCCCACTCGTGGGTGCTGTCTTTCTCTCTCTAAAATAAATAAATCTTTTTTAAAAATGAAGAGATCGTGGGAAGTGGTCTTTTAAGCAAAAGGAGTGGCATGGGAAAACCACTGGGGGAAGAAAAGATTAAAAATATTAGGCTATTGTGAGTAATTATACAATTAGGGAAATTAAAAGATACTATTATACAGGTATAAGGTATAAAGGTTAAAATGGGATTTCAGATTTTTTTCAGCCTTTCATATTAGAAGGAATTAAAAGGAGGAGGAGGAGGAGGAGGAGGAGGAGTTGTGGTAGTGGTAGTTATAGCAGGAGTACTAATAGTTAAAGATAAAATCCATCATTAGCAATAATGCAAGGAAACCCTTATTTCCATATGTTGCTACTGGGCATAGAAATTGCTAGTTTCCCTGATAGGAAATTTGGGAAAACATATCAAAAGCTTTTAAACTGCTAGTGAATTTAATGAAACAATTCCACTTGAAGATATTTATCCAATAGAAATAATCATGAAAGGGGTGCCTGGGTGGCTCAGTTGGTTAAGCATATGCCTTTGGCTCAGGTCATGATCCCAGGGTCCTGGGATCAAGCCCTGCATCTCCTTGCTCAGCGGGGAGTCTGCTTCTCCCTCTGCCCCCTCTCCACAACTCGCTCATGCTCTCTCTCTCTCTCTCTCAAATAATTAAATAAAATCTTTAAAAAAATCATGAAAGTAAAAAAAAAGATTTAGTTTTAGGGATGCTTATTTTAGGTTCTCATCAACATTCATATCTGAAAAGAATTGACAGGCACAGCTATCCCTCATAATTGAACTGGATAATAGTTATGCAAGAGGTAGAGAGTGGTAAAATTAAACTTTCTGGTATTATAAATACACATCATGTACTTCAATATAATATTTTAGAAAAATGTTTAATTTAATAATATTTTAGGCTAACATTTAATTACATTGACAGATGTTCATAAAACATGGAGCAAATGCAGAGCCATTTATAAAAGATTCTCTTTAGTAGCATCCTTGCGTGAGTATATCTGCATCAGAGAAATGCTGAAAAGATATCTATTCAGAAGAACAATGAGTTATGGGATCACAGGTGATTTTGATTCCCTAGTATTTCCTAAAATTTGTACAGCAAAAATATAGTGCTTTAAAACTTATAGTAAATCTAGAAAAATGATTTAGCAAACAAGAGGACCAAAAGACATTACAGATAGATTTCCTTAAACATGGTGTGCTTTGGGTGTTAGGAAAATATGGATGATTTTTTTTTTTCCTTTTTCAGCTAAACATGTGACATAATAAGCTCTTTTGTTGAAAAGTGAGTGTAGCATAAGGAAAAAAGTATGATTTGGTGTTACACAGAGCTTGGTTTTGTTCCCAGCTTCACCTCTCCTGTCATATTCTGAATGTGTTATTTAACATATGAGAGCCTAGTCTTCTCTTCAGAGAGCTGAGAATGGGTATTTATGTATTAAGTGTGGCACCTGCATCAGAGGAGTATGCCCCTTATAAGTGAGAAAGGAGAAAATATGGCTAAGTCACAGAGTTAATGGAGTATTAAAACACCCAGTCCTACCAGAAATGGCAATTTTCCAAGTACAAATAGAAGTTAAATCTTAAAAAAAAAGTGCAAAAAATATAAATTCAGTTAGACTTTACTGGAAAAATAAAGTTCTACCTCCAAAATGTTATTGCTAAATATTTGTGGGAAAGCATGCCAAGTGGAATAAGGTCTAAAGAGAGAATTTTGACAGGAAATTGTGTGTGTGAGTTTTCATCCCTCTGATTCATTAGTCAAATCAAATAAAAATCAAGCTAATTTGTCAGTTTGCAGAATGATACCAAACAAAGTTGAAAACTGCCAACCTGTGTTCTTTCTCATGGCTTGAACAAACAGAACTCCAAGTAATTATTTGTTGGGTCTCAAATTACTTATATTCAATCCATAGCATTTCATTTTGCTTTGAAAGTGTATTTTCATGGTTTGTTTCATCGAGCCCAGGATGGAGGTGGGAGGGGGAAATATTTTAGCATACCTTAAATGCAACTTGAAAAGTCACATGTTTAGAAGGTTCCTCCATTAGTTTCATTAGCATCTCTAACGGTAAACAGAAATAGTTGCACATCCCCAAACCCAGAAACATTTGCCCCATCCCCCCATGATCCTTTGCCCAGAGAACTTCAGTTACTGGGAGGCTGGTATGGGAGAAGCTGCAACATTTACACAAAATAAAAATGAGGAGTTAGATCAAAAACCAAACCCCAAACCAACCTTATATGAAAAATTACCCAGGATTATTTTATTTAAGTTACAATTTAAATTTTTTTAATTATATGTTTGTGGGGTGTGTACGTATGTGGTGGGAGGTTAGATGCACAAGCGTGAATAACACACAGGAACTGGTGAAAGCTTACTTCACCATTCCCTCCAGGGGACTCTTGGACCAGGAATGGAAAGGAAACGCTCTTTCCATACCTTCTTCATATGAACGATGCAGCTTCTACTCTGTTTTCTTAGCTCTCCATTCTCGGATATGAAGAAAAAGGCATATGGGCCTGCCTTCCTTTCTTCTTCCTTCTTCTTCTTCTTCTTGAATGGACTTTCAAAATTTTTTGCTGTGATTAAAGAAAAGAAATAAGTCAAGCAAAACTAGTATAAAACCAAGAAAGGGAAGAAATAGGATTGTCACTTCTTGTACAAAATCAGCAATTTTCCACCAGTGCGCAAAGTAATTTTGTGTTAGGACGCTGTTTAGAAGGGAAAATAGGACTTATAGCACCATCACCAAGCTATCTACTGTGCTCATTTTTTTTTTCTCAAAATTGATGGAAAATGTAGAAACAACCTAAACTAAGGATAGCCCTCTAAAATGAATGGTCTTTAAATTTGGTCTGTTTATCTCACAGAAACTTGAAGAAATGTCTTCATTAAAGTTTTCTATCTCTAGGCCCCTTTTCCTCTTATCTCTCAGTAGAAATGTCGCACTGTCCTAACATTTGCCTTGAGAACATAGATAAGAATTCAACCCTCCAGTTCCATTTATTGCAATTGTATTTAAATACACAGCTTAATTAGCTGTACTTAGCCTTGTTCCCAATCCTCTTTGAAGTGGCAAAGTCCCATTGCATCAGTTCAGTTAATTTTATGCTCCTAGCCTGATTTTTGAGCTTCATATAAACCAGGAGTATGACTGCTCCATATGATCTCTAAGTCCAGATGTTTAGTCCACAGGACCATTTTGTTCAAAGGTAGACATAGAGTTAATTGTCTTGGATTTAAGCATTCAATCATCTTTCACCAAATTCATTTTGTAAAATTAATTCAAGTCAGTTTAAAGAAGGACAGGACCTTGAGATAGACCTGTAAATAACAGAACCACGTTATATGTCATAATGTCCAGATAAAGAAAGGGTGAGTAGGCCAGAGTGTTGTGAGAATTTAAGAGTATGCAAATTTTATAAAGCTTGCTTATGGGAAAAGTAAAATATTGATGATCTTTTGCAGAAAATGTTACATCGAGGTTTAGTACACCCCCAATAAGGTCAGAGAAAAAGCAATATGAATGCAGGATTATGAAAATGATAGGGTTGCATATATCCAAGGCATGATCTTTATAGATCGTGAAACCATCAAGGATGTCTCCCTCTAGCTGTGGGATAGGTTCAAACCATGATATGTAGTCTAATACCTTTTCTCAACATCAGTAACTAGATTTATTTATCCTGTAATGTTTTGTACTTAGTGTGCCCCTGTTAAGTTTCTGTTGACTTGAGATATGATTTGCTAAGAAAAAGCATCAGAAGTTACTAAGATATTAGACAGTAAGTTCTAAAACTTAAGAGTATTTTGATCAAGTGGGCAGAAACTATGATTGTCAGTTACCCATGTGTTTTCTGTATTGATTGGCCTAAAATTTGAAGCAAATTCTGATCAATGAACTGTGATCAAAGGCGAAATATGTCACGGTTATGCTGCAGTTTAGAGTCCTCTCCATTGGTCCTCTGTCTCTCTCTTTCCTGCCATATCACTGAGCTTTAGAGATCATGTGTTCCAGAGAGTCCTACATAAGGTGGAGGCAGGGCACCAACCCATGTTAGCATTTGCATGAGCAAGAAATAAATGTGTGTGTGTCTGTGTGAGTCTGTGTGTATGTGTGTGTGTTGGGGGGGTGGGTGTTAAATTCGTTTGTTACTGCACCACAGCATTCACTTATCCTAACTGTTGCAACAAGCTTTTTTCCCTGATCCTGAAATTTGTTCATATAAACAGACCATTAATTGTAATATTTAGAAACTGTAAGTTATAAAACAACTGGGCTAGTCTGAAAGGAGAATGAGAACTATTGAAATTCTCATTCTTGGGCCCTAGATTTCATGACTTGGACTTTTGTGCAAGCCTCGAAAGCCAGAACTTCCCAAACAGTACACGTGGGCATGAGCTACAGTGTGTTGAGGTGTCAGTCCCCTCAGCCTTTGATGGTTTGCTGAGGTAGGGGCCAGATCCTCTGGACAAGTAATCATCTTATGAGCAGCCTTGTTTGTTTACCCCAGTGTGTTATGAGAGTGTTACCAATTTCTGTATATGCTGTGGTGTGAGAAAGTAGAGAGGAACCATGAGTCTAGGTCCAGATGCACCAATGTGACTATGCCTACCGTCCAGGTCTTATTTCTTATACCCACTTCTTCATCCTCCCTCATGTCCTCTCCCAAGTGTGCAATTAATTTGAGAAGGAACTGTGAAATGATTGGCACTCTTAACAAATAAATATTTGCTGAATTAATAAACATGTATTTGAGGCACTTCTGCAATACCTCAATACTTCTTCCTTCGGAGGAGTACATCTATTAATAGGGGGAAAGTTTCCTAGCAACCTTCAACATCTTCCCAATTAAGAATGACCATTCTATTCCTGATTTTTATCATAAAAAAGAGAGAACTTGTAACTGAATTATGTTGAAGTATGGAGTGTCTCAGTCAGGTTAGCCCAATCTTTTCTGTTAATCACAAGAAACTTGATTCTAATAATTCCTTATATTTATCAGGTGTTCACTATATACTATACATGCATAGCTTATGTGATTCTCACAAATCTTTATGAGGTAGATATTATTATTATCCTTGTTAAATTTTTTTCTGGTCTTATTTAGAAATAATTGACATACATCACTGTTTAAGGTATACAGCGTGATGGTTTTATTTACATAACTTTGAAATGATTACCACAATAGGTTTAGTTAACGTGCATCATCTCATAAAGATTTAATAAAAAGAAGATCCACTCTCAATAACTTTTGTATATATCCTACAGCAGTGTTAATGAGAATCACCATAGTGTACATTACATTCCTGTACCTACCTTTTAACTGGGATTGTGTACTTTTTCATCATCTTCTTCCAATTTTCTCTCCCCACCCTCCAGTCAGCACAAATCTAATCTCTCTTTCTATGAGTTTGGTGTTTTGTTTTGTTTTATTTAATTAGATTCCTCACAAAAGTGAGATCATACAGTATTGTCTTTATCTGTCTTATTTCACTTAGGATAATGCCTTCAAGATCTGTCCATGTTCTTGCAAAAGATGGCATTACCTCATTTCTTATGGCTGAATAATATTCCATCATATTTATACACACACACACACACACACACACACACACACACACACAATTTCTTTAACAATGGACATCCATCAGTGGATAAGGTTGTTTCCATAACCTTGGCTACTGTAAATAATGCTATTATGAACATGAGAGTACAGATACCTTTTCAAGTTAGCATTTTGTTTTTTTGTTTGTTTGCTTGTTTGTTTCCCTTTGAAAAGATTTCCTGAAGTGGAATTGCTGAATCATGTAGTAGTTCTATTTTTAATTTTCTTAAGAAACCTTACTGTCTCCGTATGTGGTTGTACCAATGTACAATCTGACCATCAGTGCACGGGGGTCCT
Source organism: Procyon lotor (assembly GCA_028646535.1). NCBI lineage: Eukaryota > Metazoa > Chordata > Mammalia > Carnivora > Procyonidae > Procyon > Procyon lotor. Next base: position 6,394 of record JAQQSY010007399.1, read on the forward strand.
CTCTTCTCTACATCCACGCCAGTATTTGTTATCCTTTGGCTTTTTGATGATGGTCATTCTAATAGTGCATCATGGTTTTAATTTGCATTTTCCTCATGACTAGCAATGGTTATCTCCATTATACGAATGAGAAAACGGAGAGCCAGAACTTAAAGGAGCTTGTTCGTGCTTGCCTACCTAGGAAGCAATCGAGCTCATATTACAAGCAAGAAGCCCAACTCTAGGCTCTTAAACAGTACGTTGTGGGGCCTCCGCATTATGGTGACATTCCCAGCCCGAAACTTTGTTTCCTTCAGTGCCAATTGTCCTCTGCACTACTGCTGAAAGCCGATTCAAAGGGAAGCAGTTTTCTGACTACCAACAAGTATTTAGAAGAGGTGTGATTTTGAGTTTTAAGAGTTCACCTTAGTTCAGCTCAAATCTCCTGTGTGATAATAAGAATTATGCTGTTATCCACTAAAAGATCATCTATTGTGTGTCACCACCTCTTTAATTTGACAAGTGATTTCACATTCCTGTAAGAGTATTTTGGCATCTGGAAAACAGTAAAAATCCTTCCAGCAGATCTAGTGTTCTGTCCGTAAATATATAAGTAAATAACCGTCATATTGGTTATCTTTGGCAAGGTTCAAAACATGTAAACCCCCAAATCAGTTTGTTGTATACCTGTAATAATTACAGTTTTTTAATAGTTAAGCAACATGTCCATTCTATGAATAGCTAACGATGACCACACAAGGTAAAAGTGGCAAAGGAGTGGATGGATAATTAGTCTGTTCTAATTAGCCAGAGCTAGAGAAACAACTAACACAAAAATCCTCAGCTTACTTAATGCTTCATAGTAATTAATAGTAATTGATAACAACTTGTAGCAATTAAGATCTAATACATGTATTTAATTTGCAAATGTGCTCCTTAACTATGAATCCATTTTTTTTTCCTTTTCTCTAAGGGAGAAGTCCAGGATTGGGGGCTATTGGGTTCTTCTTCTTCTTGTCTTTTCTATCTTCTATTGAGAAAATTGTAAAGGATCTTATAGTATTATAGCGTTCCTAGAAGAGAGCTTAGAAATCTTTCTGATACACTTTGCATCATATTACAGATGAAAACTTTGAAGCTTATAGAATTCCACTGACTTTTTCAAGTCACTTTTCAGGTCATGGCCTGAATTTCTATTGGCATAGTCAGATCGGGGCCCAGTTTGTGGCCAGGGCTGGGACATGATATGATACAGAATATAGAACATTTATGAATAACTACTGCTGGCTGCTTTATAATAAGGGAGCCTGGGTTACAAGTGCTCTAAGATTCATAATCATGTAAAATTAATGAATCAAAAGAGGTTTTGTGTTTAAAATGTCCCACACTTCATTTATTCATTCTATGGATACAGTGTCCCCTCTGTACCAGACACCCTATCTATAGAATAAATAAGTGAATGTTTAAACCCAGCCCCTCTAAACTCTGTTTGAACTCTTTGAATGACATAGAGCTCAGAACTTTGCATGGCTTTTTATGTTCTCTCTGTAAAATGAAACTCTCCTAGGGGAACCTGTATGAATTCAATTCAGAGTTTAAAAACACAGATTTATGGGAGAGCCCCAAATCAATCAAAAGCATGGCAATGTTTAAAAAAAAAAGGCAGCAACAAGAAAAGAAAACCATGAAAAGACCCTGCCTGCCAAGAATAGCTTGTTAGCATTTGAAAACGCCGAGGTATAAGTGTATAATGGAAATGTGGCAATGATCATTTGGGCAAAAACACAATTTGCATAAGAATGAATCAGGAAATGTCCCGGAACACCAAAAAGATGAAAAATCTGGGATCCTGTCGGGCATGTTCACATGGCTGAACATACACCACACCATGAATCTTCCTGTGGTCAGACACCTCAGAAGAAGTATTGATCCCTTTCTAGACATTGATATTAGAGATGCCCTATGACAGGTAACCTTACATTTTAAAGGAAGAATATAATATATAGCTGTGAAAACTGTCAAAACTACTCCCTGGAGCTATTTTGGAGGTCTTTTTGATTCTTTCATCCCCCAATCTGAAATTCATTAAAGTGAAGAATGCCCCTTAAATTACACTCTGCTGTGCCCTGGAGGAACACCTGAAAAAGTTAATAATAAACCCTTGAGATTAGGCAAGTGGAGGGGAAAGAATTATGAAATAAAACAAAGCAAAGAAATCGTGTAAACAAATTAATTAATTGTCTGGAAGTGAAAAGCACGTTTGTAATTTTGCCCTTGTCGAAGGAAAATTGGAGTTCATTATGCTCACTGACTGATTTAAAAGCTCCTTTCCACACAGCATCACCGGGAGAGGGAGTGTGCTGGAGTGCAAAGCGCGGATCGGTTGCAGCGTCAATTAAAATAGAAATTCATTACTGAAACCTCTAGGGTAAAGGTTGGGGCTTCATGCTTTGAGGATGGGAAGGAGCTTTTTTTTTTTTTTTCTTTTTGCCTGTATTTAGATTTTTTCCCATCCTCTTCTGAATTGGTTTTGAAAATATTTATATTGGATTTCCGGGACTAGTGGTTATACCATTTTATCACAAATTGTGTTATGATCTGTCACATGTTGAGCACATTTTAGAGGCTAGTTACTTGATGTGATTTATCGTCTTTAACCCTCAGACCAACAGGTGGTAAAAAAGTATTAATATCACTTGAACTGACGTTCAGAGAGGTAGATGTGCACAGCTGCTGATTGGTGACACCAAGGATTTCAGGATAGGTCTATCTGACTTAGAAGCTTCTGTTCTCTCGGGAACATCAGAAAGACTTCTAAGGCAGGTCTACTGTGCTGAGTTTGGGGTGTCAGTATTACAAGGTCATAAAAGGTATGTCACATGCACCCGGAACTAGTATTACATATTCAGCTGTATGCTGGTGTGCCATCAAGGGCCCAGGGGGATTACAAATGAATTGGGCTACATGCAACACAGCCTGGGTCACTGTATATGGTGACTCTTGAACTCTCCAGTTGAGCAGAAGCTCCCCTAGCTTGTGCTGAAATGTGCTTTATGAGAGTCATGTGTTTTAGTTTTATGACCAGTACTATTCTAGTGAATTTAAACAGTCTGTCCCGGCTTCTGGTAATATTTTATGTTTCCCTACTGTGGTTCATCTACCCTGAATTGGGTATAAGATGCTTAAAAAGGCTTTCTTTCAAGGGTGAAGAAACAAGCAACAATGCTCTGAACAAGAGAAAGTGTCCGTTCATTCATTCAGCCCGCATCGTATGCTGAGCACTGTTCATATAAATCTTAAAGAGATAAATGGCATGGTCTCTACCCTAAAGATGTTACAGCCCAGGCAGGTTGACAAACAGATAAATTGGGGTTACAGGACAGTTTTAAAAGAACCAGGATAAAGGAAAGCACGGGTTCTTATGGAAACACAAGGGAGGTCATGCAGATCAGACTGGGGGACTCCAAGAAGGCTTTTCAGAAGAGATGACGTTTTGGACTGAGTTATAAAGACAAATAGGAGTTAAAAAGACCAGCAAGGCTTGTCCATGCTGAGTGATTAGCATGGGCAGAGAAAGTGGTTCTGCGTAGCTGGGGAAGCGATATAGTGCTTTTTCCAGGGCTGTTGTAACAAATGACCACAAACTTGATAGCTTAAAACAAAAACCTTGTTTTCTCAAGTTTCTGGAGGTTATACATCTAAAATTGAGATGTCCACAAGTTGCCTCCTACTGGAGATTCTGAGAGAGAATCCTTTCCATGCCTCTCTTCCAGGTCTCGGGGGTTAGTAGACACATGATCGCATCTCCGCACACATCTTCACCTCACTTTCTGCTGTTTCCCCTGTTCTGTCTGTATCTTCTTTTCTTCTCATTAGGACACTTTTTGGAATTAGGGCCCAACTGGATAACCCAGAGGATCTTGTCTCAAGAATCTTAATTACGTCCTCAAAAACCTTTTTTTCCAGGGGCCCCTGGGTGGCTCAGTCGTTAAGTGTCTGCCTTCGGCTCAGGTCATGATCCCAGGGTCCTGGGATCGAGCCCCGCATCGGGCTCCTTGCTCGGCAGGAAGCCTGCTTCTCCCACTTCCATTCCCTCTGCTTGTGTTC
>JAQQSY010007400.1:0-10478 GCA_028646535.1 Procyon lotor
GGGCTCAGCTAACCCGTTACTCACTTCCTATGGTTCTGGGAGTCAGGTCTGACGTGGGCCTCACCGGTGGGAAACCACGGTGTGGGCAAGACCAGTTCCTTCTGGAAGCCCAGGAGTGGGGACCACCTGCCTGCCTCTTACAGCTTCCAGAGGTGGCCACGTGGACTTGTGGCCCCTCCTCCACCTCTGACCCCTGCAGCTTAGTGTCTTCTGCCTTCTCCCACCTCCTTCCAGATGTGAGGACCCCTGTGGTGACACTGGGCCCACCTGCCTACCCAGGACGCCCCCTGTCTGCGCGTCCCCAACCACAGGCACAACCCCTTTAGTCCTATAAAGTAACCACCACAGGGACCGGGGCTGAGGATGGGCCATCCGTGGGGACCTTGTCCTGCTCCCCAGAGTAAGATGAGAGCTCCATGGGAGGCCTGCCCTCAGCAAGTGCCGCCCAACCCCCCCCTGGGGGGGGCAACACTGTGGTGGGGGTGCCCTCCTGTGCCAGCAGCCCCGCAGCCCCTGCCCTGCCCGGCTCAGCTTTAATTCAGCACCAGGAGACGAGTCTGATGTCGTTTATTCGGGTTCATAATTCAGTAACCACAGAACCGGTCCTGACAGGCTCTGCGTCTCCCTCTGCCACTGTCCCCCGCAACCCCGGGGCTCAGCGTCAGGGCCAGCCACGGCCACCTGGGCCACAGCACTCGGGGACTGGGCCCGAGCCGCAGGCCTACTCCCCTGCCCAGGAGCTCCGTGAACAGGTACGGCGGCTGCCTCCCGAGAGCCCTCTCCGGGTGGCGGTCCCAGGCACGTGTAACAGCCCACCCGCGCTGCGCCCCGCGGCTGCAGTGCTCTGTGGGGAGTGGGGGACCCTGGGATGAGGGGGAGACCAGGTCAGGGGTAGTGGTGGAGGAAGCAGGAGAGCATGAGACCAACCCACGCAGCCTAAAGCCAACCCTGCTTTTATTTCACGAGAGCTTCTCGATGGCCGCCAGAAGCTCAGGTTTCAGAATAGATGAGTCCGGATCAGCCCCTGCAGCCTTGATGTCCTCGAGCACCGCTGTGTCCCACGAGAAGGTCAGGAGGGCCGAGGGCACCTGCAGTGGGGCGAGAAGCCTCAGCCCCAGCCTCACTCTGGAGTCTCCCCACCAGGGACCGCAGCCACCACAATCAGCCCGTTCCCAGGGGCTCCAACCTCGGGGACTTCCCTCCAGTCTTCCTGCGGGAGGGCCTGACACCAACCCCTCCCCTTCCTCCCCAGTAAGGCCCTCTTCTCGGATCCAGCCTTGGTTCTGCTCCTCAGAGAACTCTTCACACACCTGCCACATTCCCACTCTCTAGGTGGGAAACTGAGGCAGAAAGACATCACTTGGGGACAGCCCGCACATCCATGGGACGGTAGGACTTGAACCCAGGGGCCCAGCCCCAGCCCCTACACCGCCCACTGCTGAAAATGGCCACTGGTGCAGGAGGTGGGGGTGGGGGTGGAGGGTGCAGACAGAAAAACCCACAGACGCCCCCGCCCAGCGCCCTGCAGGGAGCCCATCACCCACCAGCCCGCACTCGTTGAAGGCCAGGCTCTCCTCCTCCGACAACCTCTGCCCGCCCGAGGCCAGCAGGTCGAAAGGCAGCCAGTCGTTCTGCAAGGCCTCCCGGACGAAGGCGTACAGCGCGGCCACCCGCTCCCGCGCGTAGAAGGTCCCTGGGTGGGCGGGGCAGTCAGTAGGGCCTCGCCGCACAGGGGCACCCCCGGGGCCCCCCAGTTCCTCCCGCCACGCGCGCCCCGAGGGCACCCACCCTGGAGGAGGCAGCCGTCGGGGAGGCGCACGCGAAGCAGCGTGTAGGTGTACTTGCGCAGCTCCCGCTGCTCCTCCCGCTCCCGCATGGCCTTGGTCCGCAGCACACTCAGCCGCTCCACCGCCTCGGACCTGAGCCTCTGCTCCCGCTTGATCTCCTCCGCCGTGAGGTTGAAGAAGTCCCCGGGCAGGTCAAACTGGGAGGCCATGGGCGAGGGCCGGAAGAGCCGGCGCTGGCGGGCCAAGGTGGCCCTCACGGGCTCGGCGACCAGCAGCTGCTCCTTGTGCCTCTGCAGGCTCTGGGGCTGCGCCAGGGCGGCCTCGCTCAGCACGTAGAACTCCTCGGGGCCCTCTGGGGCACACACGGAGGTCACTCTGCGGCCGCGAGGAGAGCCCCCCACCCCGCACCCCTCCTCCCCGCACAGCCAAGACCCTGCTCCACCTCCCTTACCCTGATCAGGAACCGGAAGCAGCGCCTTCTGGAAACCAATGGCCTCAAAAAACTCATGGGTCCCTTCCAGGCAGTTAATGCGCTCCTATGGGAGAGCGACCAAGGTCACACAAGGCCCCGGGGGGCCTCCGGGCGGCCACCAGCCTCACTGACCGCCCTGCCCGGCTCCCAATTCCCTGGTCTTGGAGCGATGGCCAACCGGGGCGAACCTGCCCGAGCCGTCCCCAGAGCAGGGCGCGAGCACGCTCGCCGCAACACAGGCCGCAGGGCCGCCGCCAGCGGCTCGCGGAGGTCACCGGGTGGATGGAGGAGGAGGCTCAAGAGCCAAAGGATCCCAGAGGCGGGGAGACCAGCTGTGTGGGATGTGGGGGCTGGAAAGGGGGCAGGTGGCGTCCCCGGCCACCAGGAGTCAGCTAGCGCGGGCCACGGCGGCGGGACCCTACGATTTCTTCAGAGACCCCACGTCTGCGTTTACGGGAGAAATCTCACCGTGCCCACGGCATCCCAACGCATTCAAATCAAAGTCGAGACCCGCTGGGGGTGGCGGGGAGAACACACAGTGATGCCTGGCCCGTGTTCCCAAAGCCCCGGGTCCCTGTCCGCCGCCCGCCGCCCGCCTGGCCCCGCCATCCCTGCAGCAGCCCCCCAGCCGCGCGGTTCCGGCACCCTCCCCCATCCCCACGGTCCGTCGTGCGCGCGCGCTCACACATACGTGCACGTGCGTGCGGGCCTGTGCGCGCTCGGGCTGGGCCGCACGGCGCCCCAGGGCAGCCTCACCTGAAACACTCTGTTCTGCAGCTTGATCTTCCTATACTTCTCCTCCTCGGGATGCAGGCAGATGTTGTCCAAGTACCTGCGGGGGAACAGGGAGCAGCAGCTGACGGTCCTACCTGGCCTCGTGGTAAGAGGAACCCCGGAGGGCTGCCCGTGAAGCCCCCGCCCTGGGGCTGACAGCCCCCACTGCTGCCCCCCAGCCCACCAGGGGGCCGCCCAGGGCCTCCTCCTTGGTCCTGCCTCCCCCGAGGGCAGCAACACACACAGTGGTGGGTTGCCCCTGAGTCAGAATGATGGACCACGGAAGCCTCGGGGCCCCAGGGGCTTGAGAGCTACAGGGACTTCCTGGCAGCCTTCCTCCCCCAGGCCTGTTCCAACAGATGGGGGGGTACCCTGGTCCTTCACACATTCCTCTGATGACCCCGAAGGAAAGCCAGCGATGGGAACCCCTCACTTGGTAAACCCCTGTTTTACAGACAGGTAAACAGAGGCCCCGAGAGACCAAGCCCCTTTCCTGAGGGCTGGGGGGTGGGGGGAGTGCAAGGTGGGGCCTGGCTGTACTCCCAGTGCTGTGCTCCTTCCAGGCCCCCCGGCAGGTTGCGATGGGGGTTGGGGGGTGCGCGACACCCCGGTGGGAGGGCAGCTGCCCGCTGGCTCACTTGGCAATGGTGTCCACACCCAGCTTCACGCGGTCCCGGTCTCGGTTGAACGTGTGGATCTTCATGATGGAGGCAGCCACGGGGTCGGTGGAGAAATGCTGGGAGGAGGGAGGGAAATGCATCAGGCACCCCTCCCTCCCCCCAGCAGCCTGGTCTCACTACTCAGGTGACACTGGTGACAATGGTCCCCTGGCAGGCCAAGAGCATTTCACTGAAACAAACTCGACTGTGTTCTCAGCAAAGGAAGAGGAGAGAGCCCTTCAGAGGCTCGGGCCTGGGCCTCCTCCTGCTCTGACCTCTAAGGAAGAGGGGGCATCACCGGCCAGATTATGCCACCTGCGGGGGTCCACTGGACAGAACTTTGCTCGCCCTGTTTCCCAGTTTAGTTGTCAGGGCAGAACAGAAGGGGACACAGATGTCCACCAGCAGAGAAAGCAGTCTGCAGACCAGATGGGGGACGTTCTCAGCACGTGGCCAGGCCAGGCCCGCGCGACCTCCCAGAGACCATCCCCGGGGACAAGCTACTGCTCCCAATGCTGCTCTCGGGGGTTTCCAGGAGCCCCATGGCCATGTTTAAGTCAGGCCCAGGGCCCTGGAGCGCCTGGGTGGCTCAGTGGGTTAAGGCCTCTGCCTTTGGCTCACATCATGATCCCAGGGTCCTGGGATCGAGCCCTGCATCGGGCTCTCTGCTCAGCGGGGAGCCTGCTTCTCCCTCTCCCTCTGCCTGCCTCTCTGCCTACTTGTGATCTGTCAAATAAATAAATAAAATCTTAAAAAAATAAAAGTCTAAATCAGGCCCAGAGCCCGAGAGTAACCAAGGGACAAAGGAGAAGAACGTCAAGAAAGGAGCCAAATCCAAGAATCTACTTTGTGATCAAGATAGATTTCACAGCTAGGACCAAAAAGTAGGTTTTCAATAAATGGGGGCAGGAGAGGCTGGGTAGCTATCAGGGAAAAAAGCGCACTGGCTTCGTGCCTCATGCTGGACAGGGTGAGAGCTTCTAGTTGGATTCAGGTGGTTTTTATGGGTTTTTTTTAATCAAAGTTTTAAACGTTAAATAACAAAAAGCAGAAAAGCACTAAAAAACCATGCAAGAATCATTTTAATTCCAAAGCGGGGAAGGCCTAATGTGCCACAAAACCCAGAAGCCATAGGACCAACACATTTAATCATACAGATCAAAAACCTCTCTACATGGCAAAGCGACCACAAGCACAATCCAAAGGTAAAAAACTAGGGGAAAATATTCACAATTCACATTACAGGCAAAAGACTAATTCCCCTAATACGTAAAGAGTAGCTACAGATCAACTTCAGGAAAATCTCAGGGGCACCTGGGGTGCTCAGTCGGTCAAGTGTCCAATTCTTGGTCTCAGCCCAGGTCCTGACCCCAGGGTTGCGGGATCGCCCACACTGGGCTCTGCGCTGGGCATGGAGCCTACTTTTTTTTTTTTAAGATTTATTTGAGAGAGAGAAAAAGAGAGACACAGCGTGCGCACACAGGGGGAGGGAGCTACAGACTCTCCGCTGAGCAGGGAGCCTGATGCAGGGCTCGATCCCAGGACCCTAGGATTGTGACCTGAGCCGAAAGCAGACACTTCACTGACTGAGCCACCCAGGTGCCCCAGGCACGGAGCCTATCTAATAAATAAATAAATAGTCCAGCAGAAAAATGAGCGAGAGATGCATTCTCATATGAAAAGACGGCCAACCTGAGTCAGAATGAAGGAAATGCATGTTAAAACTATCCCAAGAGGGGGGTGCCTGGGTGGCTCAGTGGGTTAAGCCTCTGCCTTTGGCTCAGGTCATGATCCCAGGGTCCTGGGATGGAGCCCCGCATCAGGCTCTCTGCTCAGCGGGGAGCCTGCTTCCCCCTCTCTCTCTGCCTGCCTCTCTGCCTACTTGTGATCTCTCTCTGTCAAATAAATAAATAAAACCTTAAAAACCTTTTATTTTCACCTACCCGTTCGGGCGAAGATAGATGGGAGAGTTTGCGGCCCCCACAGGGACAGCATGGGCCATGGGCCCTGTGATCTGGGGGAGCTGCTGGCGGAGTGTGAATGGGGACAGCCCCTCGGAGGCTCCGCAGCGGCCGCTGGCCACACCCCACACACGCGTCCATGCAGTGTTCCCTCCGCGCCTGGGACCGACCAAGGTTCTGCGACACATCACTGTTCCCACTAGGACAGGACGCACCGCCCACACGCTCCTCAGCAAGGAGCTGGCTAAAGAGCTACGGAACTTATGGTCAGGTTGCTAACAACGCAGAACTCTCAGGGGGTTCAGAAAAAACTAGAAAGGGGTCACAGGGCAAATAGGGAAAGATCTTAATGCCTGGGAACTCGGAGTGAGCCGCAGCAGATGCCCCCGTCCTCACCCCTCGGTCTTGCAGGTACGTTTGGTGACATGGGAGGGGAGCAGGAAGGAGGCAGATAGAAATAAGGCTGCTCATCAGCGGGCCTTAAAATAGGGAGATTATCCTGGATTATCCTGGTGGGCAAAGCGTGATGTCGAGGTCCCTTCAAGGGGAAGAGAGGAGAGAGACGGCCTGGGAAAGACCAGGGCCTGGCCGGCTGGCTGTGAGAACAGAGGGAGCCACCATGGACAGCCTGGAGGCTGGATGGGGCTGGACCGCACTCCCCCCCCCCCCCCCCCCCCCCCCCCGCCCCGAAGCATCCAGAAGGAACTCGGGCCTGCTGCCACCTTGATTTCAGCCCACTGGGACCCGTGCCAAGCTCCTGGCTTCCAGAAACGGGAGGGAATGGGTGCCATTTGAAGCCACCAGATTCATCAGAGTTTGTCACAGTGCGGACGGCAAACTTGGACCCTGGGTGAAGCAGGCATAGGGGTTTGACAGCCGAACCTATTTGGAACCTCTCTCTGGAAAGGGCCCAAAACCACTTAGAGTGGTCGCCTCTGGGAAGGGTGGCCGAGAGGTGGCTTTTTCCCACCCACCCGGGGGGGCATTGGGAATTCTGTACCCCGTGTATTCACGGCCTCCCCAGAGAGATGAACGCAGACGCCATCCATGCAGACCTGAGGCACCCAGCTCCCTAGGGCGGGACCGGGGGCTGCCACTCACCGAGAGAATGGCTTCTTTGATGTGGGCCTCCCGCTGGTCCTTCCTGAGTGTGGCCCCAGTGAGTGGGCACGTGAAGCACACACTGGGCACCGCCAGATGGGCTGAGCCCTCCTCTTTGGCCTCGGGCACCTGGAGGGGTGGGAGTGCAGGCAGCTGAGCCCAGAGCCACCGCACCGCCCCCTCTGCGTATTGGCACTGGGACACCCCCCCCCCGGCCCTGCATCGGGGCCCCACCAAGCCCACCTTCTGCTCCATAAAATGGCTCTGCAGGGCCAGCGCACAACTAAAGGACGGGGGACAGAAAGTGTGGGGCGGCTCTGGACGCGGGGCCTGATTATGGTTCCCTCATCTCGTGAGGAGGTGGCCACGGTGGGCAAGTCTAGAGTCACCGTGCCCTAGAGGAGTCCACACCGCCCTCCGGATCTCCGTCCCTAGGCACCGTCTAGGGCCTCTTCCATTCTCCATTCTAAAACTCAGTGAGAGCTCGAGGGTCAGGCTGCTCAGAGCAACCTTTCTGCCAATTCCTCTTTAAAGCCCACCTCCCCCGGGAAGGCCTCCCTGATGACACCAGTCTCTGAACAGCCTTCCCTCCTCCCCAGAAAACTGCTGAGGGCAGGAGCTGAATGTGAGGGTCCCAGTCAACCCCCACCTTCAACCACAACCTGCCTCCACCATTCCGGGTGGGGCTCCCCACACGGCCTTTGTGCACAAGGCCAGAAGTGACCTCCAGCCACCGTGATGTCTCCTCTGTGTCCCCCACCCCAGCACCACGGGCTTACAGCCCCAGGGCTGGGCACCGGGTAATGAGGAAATGGCCAATCAGACCAATGCAGGCGAGAACCAGCTCCCGCTCCAGGAGGCCCCGCGAGTGTCTGGCTGCCAAGCAGCCGTCTTTACCGTGTTGGTCCCTGGGGCCTCTGTGCTCCCGCTGACAGCCGCTTCAGCCCGAAGTTCCTTTCTCACTGGAGACGGGGCAGAGATGGGCAGGTTGTAGGCCCTGCTCTGTCCCCGGGCACACATCCCCGAGACCAGAGCGGGTCAAGTTCTAGTCCTTCCCCGGCTGGGGGGAGGGGCGGGCCCTGCCCGAGCCACCTCACCCCGCCACCCCCCCCCCCCGCCCTGAAGCTTCCCCGACCGCCCTTGACAATCGTGTCTCAGCTCCCTTCTCCCCTCCTCAGCCTTCCAGACCCCAGCACCCTTGCCCCTTTCCACCCTGCACCCCCCACCAACGACCTGAGACTTCCAAGCCCCCAGAGTTGTAGGTCCCTAACTATTTCCCTGCCAGGCCAAGCACGGGCCTTGCTCACCCTGGTTGCGGATGGACTCCTGCGACGTGGGGCCCCGGGCCCTGGGCTGCTTCTGTTCAAGCCGGGCCAGGGCCGCCGCGGCTGCCATCTGGGCCTCATCCGTGGGTCCCTGGCGGGCTTGCTGCAATGCTGGCTGGGTGGGTTTTTCTTTGGGGGCCCTCTCCCTGGGGACAGGCAGAGGAAAAGTGTGGTGACGCGGGGTCAGACAGAAGAGCCTCTGTCCCTCTCCCACTTCTGCCCCATCGGACAGACCCGGCCCTCTTTCCCCAAGGGGCCACCCGCAGCCACTAGAAGGTTCTAACATAGCAGAGCCCCAGGGGGCAGGGGGCAGGTCTGCTCCCAGCTCCACCCCTGGGGGCAAGTCCCGCACCCGCCTGGGCCTCAGGGTCATGGCAGCTAAATGGGGGAATGGCAGCCCGCCCACACGGGCCACCAAGGCACCACAGTGAGAAGGCGCCCCGTCGCCCCAGGAACCGGGGGGACTCAGAGCCGCCACTCCTCTCCTCCATCCCTCCCCTGAGCAAGACCAACCCTGCCAGTCTGCGGCTGCCAGGCGCCGCAACTTCACTTAGCAGGCACCTACTGTTTGCCCGGCAGTATGCCAGGTCACAGGGGCTGGGTCTGCTCTCGCCTCCGCCTGGGGAAGCTAGCCCAGGACGCATGCTCTCGGGTCCGCACAGCACAGAAAGGACCTGGCCTTCCCCTGTGGAGAAGCCTGTCCTCACACCCTGCACTGATTCACCTGCCTCGCCCTCTTCCCTCAAGACCCTCTTCCGACCCCAGGGCTTGGAATCATCTGTACTACATCTCCAGAACTTTCTGAGCAGCCAAGGCTCTGGGTTCATGGCCTCGCTCCTCCGGCCCTGCTCAGATCCACAGGCGGCCCGCTTTTTGTGTCCCAAGGTCTCTGGGACCTGTTTCCTGCCCATCCCCGCCCTCTGCCCACAGCTGACCACCTCACATTGAAGAAAAGATGAATCACGTAGCCTCACCCTCGCCCCATGTGACATTTAGTTCTATAAAAACACCACTTTCAAAGGGTCCACGGGGCAGCCACAGGGTTCCTTTTAAACTTAAGCCAGAGCTTGTCACCCCTGCACCAAGCCCGTCCACCACAGACACAACACAATCCTAAAGCCTCCCCGACCTGCAGGCCCTTCACACTTCTCGATCTACTCTGCTTTCCTGCTGCTGCTCCCAGAGGCCCAACTGGGTCCTACCACAGGGCCTTTGCACTTTCTGCCCGGAATATTCTGTCTGCATGTGGGATGAGGAAAGGTCTGTGAGCAGCTGGGGCTGCTTCAGAGAGAGAGAGAGAGAGAGAGAGTGTGTGCGTGTGTGCGTACGTGTCTCCTTCCCAGAGAGAGGTTCCAGGATGCCCTAACAGTCCCCCAAATCACTTGCTATCCCCTGACCCAGCTTATTTTCCTTCATGGACCTGAGTACCACCTGATCTCTCACCACGCTTGTGCTGGTTTATCTGTTCGTGTGTCCCCACTGGAAGCTGAGCCCCGACACAGCAGAGACCTTCTCTTATCCACGAGACCCACGACAGCCCTTGTCGTACACCCCGAGCTCCCAGTCTTGCCCCAACGGTGTCGCCGAAGCCTGGGTCTCCATGCTACTTCCCTCTTCTCTCCTCCCAGGCCCCTTGTCTGATACAGCCATCACCCACACGGCCCCCACCTCCTTCCGGCCCCACTCAGTCCCAGCTGCACCAGCCCCCACCTCTGCCCACGACTTGTTGAACAAATGAATGAACCCCCTTGTCTCGCCCAGCCCCGCCCCCTCTTAAGCTGCCCTCCTCTCTCAGGCTCCCAGGACCTGATTCAGTCTACTGGGCTTCCCTCCCTGACTCAGGAACTTAGCCCTAGTGGGCCTCCTTCGTCCCACTCCCAGGAACCCTCAATCCCCAGGACAGATGCCCTGATGTCACGCCCCCACTCCGCCCCCACCCTCGCTGCCTCGGGATTCCCTTCCCGCTGCCTGCTGCCTCCTGCCTCTCCCCCTGCCCCTCACCGCCCCACCTCTTCACAATCCCTTCCAATTCCCCACAGACCCCAGCAGGGCTGGCAGCTTTCTTTAGCCACTCCCCTTCCTAGACCCCACTCAGCTCCCAAAGACCCCCCTCCCCCCCGCCCCTCTCCACATCCCAGCCCAGAGCCCTCCATCTCCCGCCCTCCCCTGCTCCAGCTCTTCGCACTCTTCCATCCAGTCTCCAGACTTGTCCCTGGCCCTTCTCTTCCCTGAGTCCTCCCCGGACGCCCACAGTGGCCTGGATGTGCACTCCACTGGCCTTCCCTATTTTCCTCTCTCCTCCCAGGCCGCCATCAGGACCTCCCTTCTGACTCAACCTTCGCCCATAAGGTCCCCATCTCCTCCCTGTCACAGACGCCTACAGCTCCCCACCTCCACCC
>JAQQSY010007401.1:0-10478 GCA_028646535.1 Procyon lotor
CTCTCCCGCCCACCCCCTGCACGGTCCCTGTTTGCTGTCTGCATTGGGGGGGCACTTTGGGGGAAAGCAGAGTTGGCAGTTCCTACTGTGTGTGAGCTCGCTACAACACTAATTCCTGCGGCAAGAAGTGCTGAGGACAGAAAGGAAGGGAGGGAGGGAGGGAGGGAGGGAGGAAGCGGGGAGGGACGGGAGCTGACTGAGGAGTTGCTGGGTGTCGGTCTCGCGGAGGAGCCGGGGCTGCTGCCCACAGACCCAGGCACGTGTGGCCACTGACCAGACACCCAGCCGGTCTGCACCGTGCTGTGCTGAGCCTGTAAACACACAGTCCTTTTTGAAGACTCAGAATGAAAGAGAAGAATTCAGAGTATCTCATTCATTATTTAGATCGATTGTCCAGTGAGATGACAATATTTTGGGTATGTTAGGTTAAATAAATATATTTCATTTTTTTTTATTTCTTTAGTGTGTCTACTAAAACAGTTAGAATTATTTATGTGGCTTGCATTATTTATTTTTTTGTTGGATGTATTGCGCTAGAGTGTAATGTAATAGATCTGGCGTAATAGACCACGGACCCATGTCCTTCCTATAACATCTTGGGCAACTAGTTTTGGGCAAAACAGGCTACTAAGAAAAGTGTTCTAGGTAAAGTTCACCTCTTTTCTGACCTCCAAACAAACATCGGGCTTGCTCACCCCACCCTTTTGTTGACCCTTTTGTGCTGGGAATTCCCACTTCCCTTAACTGTCCCAAGCCAAGTCATCCTTCAACACACAACTCAAGTCTCTTTACTGTCAAAAGCATTCTTTGTCAGAAAGCGTCCTCCACCCAGCTCCACAGAGAACCTCCTCCTTAGAAGTCTTTTTTTTTTTTTTTAAGACTTTATTTATTTATTTGACAGAGAGAGATCACAAGGTGGGGGGCGGGGAGGAAGCAGGCTCCCTTCTGAGCAGAGAGCCCGATGTGGGGCTCAATCCCAGGACCCTGAGACCACGACCTGAGCCTAAGGCAGAGGTTTTGACCCACTGAGCCACCCAGGCGCCCCTCCTTCTTAGAGGTCTTAGCAGGCTTGCTCTGCCAATAATTACTGTGATAAACTAGTAATCGCTCATCAATACTCTGTTCTCTTTTCTTATGTGGTCAAAAGCGATGGCATGACTTTTTGTTGTTTCTTTGGGAGGGCGCCCCGGGCCGGTCATTGTCGAGGAGAGGCTCGGGGGCGAGGTGCTTGCTCGGGCTCATGCTGGAAGGGAGCAGGTGGGGGCCAGTGAGCTGTGCCCTACTTCTTACCAACGTTCAGGTCATTCAGCTGCGCGAGGCTGAACATTCCCACAGTCCCACACCCTGTGGCAGGACTGCCTGTTGGGGGCATCGGAATCCCCACCGGTGCCTTTCGCCAGCCTCGAAACCCTGCCTGAGCCCGATAGGTGCTTCCTCTGCCTCTCTTGCTGCCAGGGGGTGTCAAGCTACTCTATTCTGGTCAATAAGCCAGAGGAAAGTCAGCAGAGAATTGCAAGGAAGAGTTTTATTCCTTGATAAAGGAAAATAAGTCATATGAAGGGTCATGAGAAGAGACTTTTTTTTTTTTTCACTCTCCTGGCCCTGCCACTGAATGTGGTTGAGGTGACCAGTGTGGCAGCAGCCAGTTTGGGACCATGAGGTGATAACGTGATGAGGAGACGTTGAGGGTGGCAGAGCAGAAAGATGCAAAGGGCCTGGGCAAGGGTGGCATTATTGTGTTGCCCAGACAACCCCAGGACCACCTACTGATGATACAACTGCATGGTTTTTTTTTTTTTTTTTTTTAATAATTTAAACCATCTTTAGTTGAGCATTCTTTTCCTTACACCAGAATGCCTCCTAACTGATAGGCACTCCACTCTATGACAGAGAAAAAGAACTTAGGCATTAACCTTAATACGTAGTATAAATTAATGCTTCCGCTGATGCAGAAAGTGACAGTCTTACCTTTCCAAAGTATTAACCGATCTGAACTTGAATAGCCCTAGCAGCTACGGCTTCTTGAGGCCAGGCCTGGTGTTGCTTGACTGGCGGTGTCTCACGTAAGTGTCTGGGACACTCCGTGGCATAGGCGCCCCCCACGGAGCCACTTTACAGAAGACGGAGCCACGGCTCGGAGGGGTGCCTTCCCGTGTGTCGAGTCCCACGGCAGGTCCTGAGCTGCGGGAGCCGAGCGGAGCCCTGGCCGCCACCCCTGGGCCTCTCACGCTTCTGTGGCCCGAGCTTCCTGTGTGTCCTTGTAATGAAGCTGCCACGCGTTCTCGGCGTAGACTCCGAGTAACACCAGTGAAGATGTGGGGACACAAGATAGAAAGAAAGAGAAGACCTAACGTATCCTCTGTCAAGGGACACGCCGGCTGTCCACTCTCAGGCACTACTTACCTCTACTTACACTACTTACTGTGTTTTTGGGTCCGCATTAAAGGTGTCAGCTGTTGTTAGTTTTTCTTTCCTGCAGGTAGGCAGTTTCTAAATGGACACATCACATTCTGGATCTCAAAATAACACAGGAAAGACATAAAAAAGAAGAAATGTTCGGTAGGTTTATACTCTTTCCCTTACGCCAATAAACAGAGGGGGCAAGAATGTAATAGGAAAGTCAGGGTGACCAACCTCTAAACATAAAATGTGCTCATCAGAGAAGTCGAAAAGTGTTCACGGAAAGGAACTTAGTTCTGCTCAACGTTAGTCTGCGATAAACTTGTGGAATAAATCCCTCTGAATTTGCTATTCAGACAATAACCTAATCTCTCACAGCCTGTGGTCTCTGTCGAGACAAATCAATGAAACAATTTTTGCAACTGGCCTTTTAGCATTTGTTTCTGTTATTGGCACAGGCAGGTGCCCCAAGAACTACCTTCCCAACATCCTTTGTTCCCAGTAGAATTACGGATGGATTTCTTTTGAATTTTCACAAACAAAAACAAAAAGAAGAGCCATGTATATAAGCTTAGAGACAGCTTGAAGTTTCTTTGTAGAATGAACCTAACTGGATTCCATACTTTGATGATGCTGATAAACATTAGGCATTTTTAAGTGCTGACTGTATGACAAGCGTCGTGAAATGTGCTTGTATGTGTTAGCTCACTACATCCTTGCAGAAACCTTCTAGGTTGGTTCCAACATGGTGGCCTTTTTACAGATGACAAGAGTAAAGTTTAAATCACCTGTTTGATGTCACAGAGGCAGGGTCGGAAGAACTTGCATTTAATTTCAGGACCCTCGGACCCTGGAGCCCTTTCCCTACTTGCTAGTCTTTTTGGAAACGAGGTGTCTTTGGACACCCGTTTGGAGTCCCGCAGGAGCCGACCCTAAGTCAAGGACGTGGGTGCCTTCATTTCTCATACGTACACACCCAGGAATAGGATTGTCCACAAGGCGGCTGTATATTCCGTTTTATGAAATCGACCGGTGGTAACCAGGATGGTGGCACCTTCGCACCAGCAAGCGTCCGGGTGTTTCTTGGCCAGATGACGTCATCAGTCTCTCTGGATTTTAGCCGTTCCGTGGGCATTAGTGTTATCTCAGTATTTGTACTTTTTCAGTGGAAAGGCATGGTTCGCTCTTTTTCACATGCTTATGGACGATTTACATCCTTTGTAAGTTGCCTCTTCAAGGCTTTGGGCTCTTTTTTACTTGGCTGCTTTGTCTTTTTTCTTATTCATTCGTAGACGTTCTTTCTATATCAAGTCCTTTCTCGGTATGTGTGTTGTAAACATAGCCTCCCATTTGTGGCTTATGATTCTACTTGTAAAATTGTTGTCTCTTGGGGGCACCCGAGGGGCTCAGTCTGTGGAGTGTGTGACTCTTGCTGTCGGGGTTGTGAGTTGGAGCCCCATGTTGGGTGCGGAAGTGGCTTAAAAAAATTGTTACCGTTTGATGAACAGAAGTTTTTAATTTTGATGATGTACAATTCAGAGGTCTTCCTTTTTGATCAGTGCTTTTCTGTCCTGGGTGAGAAATCTTTGCGTCTCCATTGATCTTTAAAGCAATGCTCCCCAAATGCCTCTGGCTTTTCCTTGAGGGTGTGATTTCAGCTGGCACTCGTGAAGGGTGGAATAACTTGCTTATTCCCCGGCCCCGGCTTCCGTTCCTGGATTCTTGGCCTTAGCTTCTCAGAGGGAGGGCAGCATCACGTGGGGCTCTGGGAAGGAGGCATGTGTTTACGGACCTTGGATGAGTGGGTGAGGGTCCCCCCTCCACTCGGAGGTAGATCCATTTGGAAGAGAATTCTTTGAAGGAAGATTTTGCTTCGTCTTCAGATATAAAAGTGGAAAGTGGCTTGGTTTCCCTGGAAAAGTGTGTCTTTGGGCTACTGGGGTTTTCAGACACCCTGTCCCTGTTTGTAAAACCCACAGTGAGAAGAGGAAGGCAGAGAATGAATACTAATGTGATGGTGTCGGGGAGGGGCACCGTAAGGTCCTTGTATCTCCCTGCCGAAGGCGCGGAGCCGACAGTGAGGCTGCCGGCCATGCGGACAAGGGCTGGTCTGGATGGCCGCCCTCCCGGGACTGTGCCAGTGACCGCTTCTTCACGGAGAAGAGGCTGCCACACGGGAACCCATCATCCTTTAATCGTAGAGCCAAGGGAGCAAGGTGCACGAAGCGACTCCCTTCCTGCTGCCGAAGTGCTCCTCTCTCCCCCGCAGTGACTGCACCCTCGCCTCCCGAAGGGAAGACAGGGAGGAAGGAAGGGGGCTGTGGACACTTAGAGGTGATGTGGTCCCTTCCTCTCTGCCCGCTTGTCTCCCCTTCCCCGCCTGTCCCATTCTGGCTGGGTCGCCTCCTTGGGACTCCGGTCTCAGCTCCGTCCTCTTCAGAGTGGGGACAGGAATGGTGCCGTTTCCCGGGGCTGCTGGAGGACCCGGGGGGGCGGCCGAGACCCGCCAGCTGTCACGGCGCTGCGGTTCCTGCTCCGGCTTCGCTTCCGCAAACACCTTTTCAAATGATACACTCTAACGATTTGATTTGTTGGGAGCAGATTTATCCTTTTTCTTGGAGTTTTATGGCTAATCATGAGGCTGACATTTGACTTGACATTTTCCCATCTGATTCTGGGAAGTACTTTCAATCTATAGAAATGAGCCAAAGCCATCTGCTTGTGACTCTTTCCGGCAATCGAACTGTCCTCCAAGAGATACCAGTTTCCAAAGACAGGAGACGTGCTGAGGGATGACCAGGAAGTGGATGTCAGCACCCCGCAGGCGGCAGTGTGAGGACGATTCCCATTTAGGAGTTTAAGCAAACAGGAAAATTGTGTCTACCTCGTGAAATGCTATATAAAAAAAGCGGTGAAAAAGAAATGAAAAATCTGGCCAAGACATTTGTCTAGGACATTTTGTATCCGTGGTCCTTCTAAAGTACCAATGTGGATATATTCAGTCTGTGGACGAGGAAACTGAGCTCACGGAGGTCATGTGGCTCACTGAAGGACTTGCGGCCCCCTTAGTGCCGGGGGAAAGTTGCTAAAATATGTTGTGATTTACTGAATAAGTCTAGAAACCAGATCTTTTGTAGTGCGATGTCTTCTGACCTGTGAGTTTCCAGGATTAGATGTGGTCAGAGTGCGTGACTTCCTGGCCAGAACTGGGGTCATGTAGGTCTATTGGGGCCCCACCGCTGTTCCCTCCTATTTGGCTAATGGCATCCTGATTTTCCCAGGGGAGACCCTCTCCCTAATTTCTTCCTTGCAGCTGGGTCGGGTTCGCCTCCTCTGTCATGTTCCAGAGTTGAACACTTTCCCAAGACTTACCGATAACCATGTTCACCTCCTGAGCATTGATCAGCTCAGGAATGGCCACACCACCCAGGTGACTTCTGCTGAATTAATGGGGACACCATCAATGCAGAAGGGCAGAGCCACACACCCGGGGAAAGACTGGGTCTTGGCCTCGGGTGAGCCCCTTGTCACTGAAAGAGCCCCCGCCAACGCCGGCTTGGAGTTGGACAGTTGAGCCAAGGGTAGAAAGAACACGATGCTGACTTTTCTGTCACTGTTCATCCTATAGTGACAAAGTTCTTAAAATAAAATTTAAAGTGTTCAGATAATGCCATATTTTAGAGGAGATCAGGACCGTGACCATCCTGAGAGGCCCGGCAGTGACCGTGGGAGGACGCCGGCCCCCGGCCTGGCTCCCCACTTCCTGGCTGAGGTCACGTGCCCTTGCCGGGGCTGTTTCTTCAGCTGTAGGCCGCAGACCACGCCACGACCTGGAAGGGCCCTGATGCCGACCGAATGAGATAACACGTGGGACGTCGGCGGCCCTGAGAACTGCACGACTCTTTGTGGGACGGACCAGCCAGGGTCGCGGCAGCCTCACCGATTGCCCCCCGCGACGCGGTGGCAACACCAGTGCCCGCCGCAGTGACCGATGGCTTCCCTCGTCAGTGAGCTCTCCCTGCGTGACGGGCGACCCGAACGTAGCCGTCTCTGACTCCACTGGTGATTGGCTCACGGTTCTCCGGCGGCGTGGGCTGGGCCCAGGGGCGGCTGCTCCCGGCCCTCGCGCGCCCCTTCAGCACCTGCCGGGTCAGCACGGGAGGCTCATCACCGCCTGTCGGGCCCCTTGCCCGTTAGCAGCCCGGCGGGGCTTGCCCACCCCTGGGTGCAGGTTTTGGAGGGAAAGCACGAGACCCTGGGGGCTGCGTTCAAAACTGTGACTCTGCCAAAGCCGCTGGCCGGCCAGCCTCAACTCCAGGGGCAGAGAAAGGGACTTGGCCTCGGGCGGGAGGAGCGTCATCTCGTTTCTGAGGCGGGGAAAACCTGGGGCCGTTTCTTCAGTCCTGTTACATGCGCTCTGGTTCACGTGCTGTTCTGAGTGCTTGACACGCGCGAGCTCCTTCAATCCTTGCGACACTCCTCTTAGGCAGCCTTGTTACCCATGTCTAGACACCTGGTATCCTCATGCTTATCCTTATCCTCTGGTGGATAGGCTATCCGCCATATCCTATGTGGTGGATATCTTCTTATCCTCGTGCTGTGTGGGGCGTGCTGTGGCTCCCAGGGCTCAGAGTGTTTCCAGGTGAGCGCGGGGATGCAGGGGCCAAGATATGAGCTCTGTTTTAGTAGCTGAGCCGCGGTCACCTCCGGCCCGTGGTGTCCTGTGGCTGACCAGCAGCTGGGACCGGCCCAGGGCTCACTGAGTCCCCACAGCCTGGTCGCCAGGGCTGGGACAGCATCGTTTTCCAGAAGAGCAGACCGAGGCACAGACAGGGTGGGTGGTGTGTCAACGACGCACATCTCGGAAGAGACGGAGATGAGACCACCTGTGCTGGATGTCTTCTGTCGGCCCTGGGGACCCCGGCTCCACCTCCCCACCCTGCTCTGTGCCCTCTGCATCAGTGGCTTCCTTACTCGGCACCTCCAGCTTGGCCTTGGCCAACAAGGCATGGCAGGGACCCCAAGATAGAAGGAGAGAGCTGGGGTACTTCTGCCTAGCTCCTCTGCCCCAGGCCACAGCCCTGGCCAGGTGGCTCTCTCCCTGCCACTCCCTTCCCTGGGTTCTGTACCTGCTGCCCCCCACCCCCCCCGGAAGCCCTGGGGTGCTGACTGTCCTGTTCTGGGGCATCTGCTCTCCGCGTGATTTCCTTCCATTCTGCCTACGCCTTGAGCGGTCACTCAGACCCCCTCTTTTTAATGTGCCGTCTGGTCCCTGCTGGGACCCTGAATGAAATGCCACCCGTCTCAGCATACTCTCTGTTTGATAGTTACTGAGAGGATGAAAAGCCTGGAATACAAACAACAGAAGTGCCCGGTGATGCCCCAAGCCGAGCTCCTTGAATGAGGAAATCAAAAGTCCAAGATGAAAACGAGACAAAACGAGGTTGTCTCCATGCCGGCCGAAGGCAGGAGGGTGTGTTTCTGTCTGGACGGACACCAAGCCCTGAGTACGGTTTCTGTGTCATTTCAAAAGAGCTTGGATTGCATTTTAATTAATTTGCCTTGAAATTAACATAGTTCTCTTTTTCTTGAGCTAGGCTCAAACTTTCCAGCATATCCTATTGCAAGGAAATGCCTCTATAAATCAGAGTGAATGTGGCTTTGGAGACCGAGAGGAGAGAGGTAGATATTTATATGTGGGTGTTTTATATACTACTCTTGTGCAGAACTGTAAACGTGTATTTGCAAGAGGTATTTTCCAGTCTGGTGGCCAGTAAATCCTGAGGACGTTCTGAGTGCGCTCCCTCCATCTCCAAGTGACGCCTTGCATCCAGGCACACTCGCTCATGCTGGATTGTGGGAGGAGGCGACAAAAGTCAGGTCAGACTCGGGATCTAGTCCAAGTTCTGTCATCTACTAGCTTGGATGTGTTATTTAGCCTCTCGGCCCGTTTGCTCACTTGTAAGCTGAACCAAGGCCTCACAGGGGAGTCAGGCAAAGACAGCAAAACCCCCAGGCCTTAGGTACCTTCTCCATGCTCCGGCCGCCACTGGCTGGTTCCTGGCTGGGATCTGAACAGCTGTGGGGCCCCCCAGACTCTCCGATATGCGCCTCTCCTGGGGGCAGTTGGGATAGCTAAAGGGCTTATCTTCTTCCTCTTTTTTTTTTTGAGGTTTGGAGATTTATTTAATCACCGGTGGGCCCTGAGGAGACCGTCCTCCAAAGGTGTGAGCCCCGAGCACAAGCAGGGAGGGTAATTTATAGCCTCCTACATGGACATACTTGGTAAGAACCGGATCTTCTTGTGGAAACAGTCAGGAAGCCTAATTTCAGAGAGGATGGCAAGTGGAAGAGTATGTTGAAACCCGGCTTCGAATCCCGATTCCATGTCTTGGTAGCAAAGTACCGGCGGGCACGCCATCTTCCCCGAATTGTGGCACAGGAGTAGGAGTCGCTCTCTTAGAAGGGTGCTGGGGGTTCCATGAGCGTCATGCCCGTGAAGTCCTCAGCCGTTGCCTCGCACCTGTGAGTGCTCCAGACACGGAGCAGAAGCCCAACAAGAGGAGAAAAACATGTGTCCATTTGGTCAATAAATATTTACTGGGCTCCTGCTCAGTGTGAGATACGCTCTGGTGTGTGAGCAGTAGCGTGATGAATGAGGTGAGCGTAGCCTCTGCCTTTAGGAGAAGAAAGATGTTTTATCAAGAACATAAGTAGCTGAAGAATGACAATTTTTTAAAAAGATTTTTGTTTATGTATTTGACAGAGACACAGCGAGAGAGGGAACACAAGCTGGGGGGAGTGGGAGAGGGGGAAGCAGGCTCCCCGCTGAGCAGGAAGCCCGATGTGGGGCTCGATCCTGGGACCCTGGGATCATGACCTGAGCCGAAGCAAATGCTTAATGACTGAGCCACCCAGGCGCCCCAAGAATGACAATTTTTGATAAGGCTCAAAAGGAAACAAGAAGAAAGAGAATCAAGGGAGGTTCCAAATTTAGGGAGGGAGTGACCCAGGAAGGAAGTGGCACGTTAGCAGGGGGCTGTTTTAGATTCAGCTCTAAAGCCCTCAGGGTCTAACACAGTACGGGCCCGTTTCTTGCTCTTGTGACCTGGACTAGGGATCGGCAGGCTTTTGTCCACATGACGATTTGGGGATTTGGGAAGAGAGGCTCCTTTGATCTTCGGCTCAGCCATAATAATAATAAAGAGTCTGGCAAGGTAGTAAGAATACAAGGTCAATGTACGAAAACCAATTGTGTGCTGATACAGCCGCGATGAAAAATCTGAGACCGAAATTAAGAAAAGGATTCTGACGGTAGCATCAGAAAGAATAAAATATTTAGGAATAAGGTGAGCTAAGGAGGGCAAAACTTGTACAGTGGCAACAACGGAATATTGTTGAAAGGTACTAAAGAGGGCCTACATACGTGGAGTGACACCCTGTGTCTGTGTCCTGGACATGCAGAAGTACTGCCCACGTATGAGCAGCACATCCTAGGCTGTAGGGTAACGCGAGGGGTACCCAGCAGTGCAGCACGTGTCTCATCGTATATGTACAAAGAGTCCACTCAAAAACTGCTTGGGTCATAAGACAGCTTGGGGGTCAATGGCACAGTTATGTTTGAACATACAGAAATTTTATATACTTTTGTATTTTGTATTATCAAAGTATATTATTAAAATATATTTCTATTTTACATCCCATGTAAATTTCACGTACATGAAAGCTTCCCACGTCATCCAAGAGTGGGGGGTTCAAGTGATACAGTTTGATCTGACCATGTCTATTCACTGTGTACGTATGACAAGTATTTCCTAGATTAAAAGACAGCTGGGGTTTCAGTGATACAACATATATACGAACCTGTGTATCCAGGGTTTCTGTGTGAAAACCCTTTCCTAGGTCTTAGGGTGGCCCGGGCGCTGTGACTCCGTCTACCTGAACGTACGGACACCATGTACGTGTGCAGACGCAGCTCCGGCTGGAGAGCGGAGCTTCTGCGCTAAGTGGCCCCACACACGGGCACAGACCGCGTTGCCGTGAAGCACAGCACTCCCCCCCCCCCCCCCCCCCCCCCC
>JAQQSY010007402.1:0-10478 GCA_028646535.1 Procyon lotor
TGGAGGATAGACCCTTTCAGAATGATGTAATGTCCTTCTGTATCTCTGACTACAGTGTTTAGCTGAAAATCTAATTTATCTGATAGGAGAATTGCAACCCCAGCTTTCTTTTGAGGCCCATTGGCATGAAAAATGGTTCTCCATCCTTTCACTTTCAGTCTGGATGTATCTTTGGGTTCCAAATGAGTCTCTTGTAGACGGCATATGGACAGGTCCTGCCATTTTATCCATTCTGCAACCCTGTGCCATTTTATGGGAGCGTTTGTGCCATTCACGCTGAGAGTGATTATCGAAAGATAAGTGTTTATTGACATCATATTACCTGTGTAGTCCTTCTTTCTATTGATTGTAAATTTCTGTTCTAAGTCACTCATGGGTTCTCTCTACTTTTATAGAACCCCCTTTAATATTTCCTGAAGGGCCGGTTGCTTGGTCACATACTCTTTTAATCCTTGCCGATCTTGGAAGCTCTTTATCTCTCCATCCATTTTGAATGTCAGCCTTGCTGTATAAAGTATTCTTGGCTGCATGTTCTTCTCATTTAGTGCCTTGAATATGTCTTGCCAGCCCTTTCTGCCTTGCCAGGTTTCTTTGGACAGGTCTGATGTTATTCTAATGGGTCTTCCTCCATATGTAAGGGGTCTCTTCCCCCTAGCTGCTCTCAGGACCTCTTGTCTAAAATTATAATTTGCAAATTTTACTATGATATGTCTCGCTGTATTTCTAGACTCATTGATCTTGGCAGGTGTCCTTTCTGCCACTAGGACAGGTACCCTTGTTCCATTCCCCAGACTGGGGAAATTTTCATTCAGAATTTGGTCAGCTATATCTTCTAGTCTTCTGTCTTTCTCTACCCCCTCTGGGATTCCAATAATACTGATGTTGGAATTTTTCATGGTGTCATTTATTTCCCTAAGTGTCTTCTCATGACTCCTGAGCAGTTTGCTCCAGCTGTCTTCTTCTTCTTTCTACCATTTTATCCTCTAGATCACTAATTCTATCCTCTGTCTCTGTAACTCTAGCTGTTCAACTATTTAGATTGGATTGGATCTCACTGATAGCACTTCTTACATCGGCTATACTGGATTTCATTTCTGCCCTTAGAGATTCTATATTGTCAATGATCCTAACCATTACCTGGATAATTGTCAGCCTGAATTCCCTTTCTGACATGCTGTCAATGTCCATGTCTAATAGTTCTGAGGGCGAGGGTGCAGTCTCTGGGTTCTTCCTCTGTTGGGTGTTCCTCCTCCTCGTCATTTGGATGGGAGGTGGAGGAGAGGATGTATAGTTGGATATTTCACCCACGATCCAGGCAGGGTGCACTCTGGAAGGTTTAGGAGCAATTGGGATTCACCACCAAAAGAAAGAATAAGGATAAAAAAGATAGAGAGCAACAGATAAAGAGGGGGTCTTGGCCAGAATGGACCCCAACAATAATATTTATGAAGTATGTAGACCCACAGGAACAAGCATATAGACCGACGAGGGTCGATAACAAGTAATAAAAGAACCTAATCCCAATGAACCCCAGGAATAAGTTTTTCTACAATATCAGACCAAAAGCAAATAGGCAGAAACTCTGACAGAAGGATAAGATGGGAGGTTGGTTATAGCTCCTCATGTGCGAAGACGGTTATTTATCATTGTATTAAGCCTCTAGATATAATGTTAAGTAGTTAAAAAAAAATAAAAACATAAAAAACAAAATCAAACCAAGAAATGTGAAAACGAGTGAATAAAAATTAAAAAAAAAACGGTGAATGGAAAAAAAAACACCTTGTATCTATGAAATATACAGGTTTGACGGTATTATCAAACACTTAATATATTGATTTCCCCTGATGTTGGGGGTTTAAAAGTCTTATGGCGACTCTGTGGTTATAGTCCTTTTTTTTTTGTTTTTGTTTTTCTTGTCTTCTGGGGGAGGGGACTGGCCAGTTGTTTTCCAGTCAATCTTGCTTGGGTTGAGTCACCCTGCCCCCCAATCAGGGGGCAGAGCTCTATGGAACACGGTTTCTCAGTCTCTAGCTCTCTGAAGGCTTTTGGCCTTTTGTAGCTTTTTCTCCTTTTCAGAGAGTCTGAGTGAGGGATCTGTCTGTCCGTACCCAGACCCTGAGTAGCCGCAGTCTACTCCCCTCTGGGTGGACCAGAAGGAACACTCCCCTCCGCAAATTTCCCAGCACAGCCACCTTTTCCAGGCAGCGTGCACTCAGCAGTTTGGCGGCTCCACGCGAGTAAGCGCGCTCCCCTGCACTAGGGACTCTAGGCCGTGGAGGGGTGTGGCCAGATCTTGCCAATATTACTGCACCCACAGGCAGCGCAGTTCTTGCCTTTGGTGGTGCACCGTCTAGAGAGCACTGTACAGGGAGAAAAGCTGTGGGCTCTGGGACCACAGCAGACTCTCTAAGGTGCTTTCAGGAGCATGCGCACCCGGCCCACAAAATGGTGCGGGGAGTGTTTCCCTGCCCCCCACTGGTCTCTCTTTGAGGGGAGCGGTGTCCTTCCTGGGGGCGTGGGTCCAGGCTTGTGCTTATGCCCACCCCCTTCCACTCGCTGCTCCTCAGAACCTTATGCTCTTTTTAAGTGTTTTTAACCAGGCTCTAAGTTATTGCTGCTCCGCAACCACCTGGTGCTTTCCTTTGGGCTATTACTGTCCTTGCACCACTTCTGGTGACTCCTTCCCCCTTTTGTTTATCCTCCGTTGCCGTTTTGAGTGTTCCCTCTTTGCATTACCTCTCTTCTGCTGTCTTCTGCTCCTGTAGAGATCCAGAAGTGTAAAGTCTTGCTCCTCCGGCTGATTTCATGGGTGTTCAGTGTGGTCTGGCGGATATCCAGCTCACTTTTGGGGACAGGTTGCAACAGGGCGTCCTACCTCTCCACCATCTTGCCCCTCCCCTGTAGCAACATTTTAATAGATATGTCTACTGTGGCAAGGAAACAGGACAAAAGTGAACTATTGGGACTTTATCAGAACAAAAGGTTTCCTTCTGTTCAGTGAAATAAACAATCAACAAAACTAAAAGGCATCCTTTGGAATGGGAGAAGATATTTCAAGTGACATATTGGATTAACAGTATCCAAAAATCTATAAAGAACTTATCAAACTAAGCCTCCCTCAAAAGTAATAATCCAATCTAAGTATGGGCAGAAAACATGAATAGACATTTTTACAAACAAGCCATACAAATGGCCAACAGACACAGGAAAAGTTGTTCAAGATCACACAACATCAGGAAAATACACATCAAAATTACAATGAGATATTACGTCATACCTGACAGAATGGCTAATATCAACAACATAAGAAACAACAGGTGTTAGTAAGGATGTGGAGAAAGGACAACTGTCTCGCACTTTTAGTGGGAATGTAAACTGGTGCAGCCACCCTGTAAAACATTATGGAGTTTCCTCAAAATGTTAAAATTAGAAATACCTTGTGATCCAGCAATTGCACTACTAGGTATTTACCCAAAGGACACAAAAATATTGATTCAAAAGGGACATATGCAACCCAATGTCTATTGCAGCATTATCTACAATAGCCAAATTATGGAAAGATCCGAAATGTCTGTCTACTGATGAATGCACCATAAACAAAGATAAACTCAAAATGGACAAAAGACCTCAACGTGAGGCAGGAATCTATCAAAATCCTAGAGGAGAACTTAGGCAGTAACCTCTTCGACATCAGCCACAGCAACTTCTTTCAGGACATGTCTCCAAAGGCAAAGGAAGCAAAAGCGAAATTGAACTTTTGGGACCTCATCAAGATAAAAAGCTTCTGCACAGCAAAAGAAACAGTCCACAAAACAAACAGGCAACCCACAGAATGGACAAAGATATTTGCAAATGACACTACAGACAAAGGGCTGATATCCAAGATCTGTAAAGAACTCCTCAAACTCAACACTCAAAAAACAGATAATTACATTAAAAATGGGCAGAAGACATGAACAGACACTTCTCCAAAGAAGACATACAAGTGGCTAACAGACACATGAAAAATGTTCATCATCTTTAGCCATCAGGGAGATTCAAATCAAAACCACACTGAGATACCATCTTACACCAGTTAGAATGGCCAAAATCATCAAGACAGTAAACACAAGTGTTGGAGAGGATGTGGAGAAGGGGGAACCCTCTTCCACTGTTGGTGGGAATGCAAGTTGGTGCAGTGACTTTGGAAAACAGTGTGGAGATTCCTCAAGAAATTAAAAATAGAGCTACCCTATGACCCTGCCATCACACTACTGGGTATTTACCCCAAAGATGCAGATGTAGTGAAAAGAATGGGTCATATGTACCCCAATGTTCATAGCAGCAATGGCTTGGCTGTGGAAAAAGCCAAGATGCCTTTCAAAAGATGAAGGGATAAAGAAGATATGGTTCATATATACAATGGAATATTACATTTCCATCAGAAAAGATGAATATCCAACGTTTGCATCAACATGGATAAGACTGGAGGAGATTATACTGAGTCAAGCAGAGAAAGTCAATTACCTTATGGTTTCACTTATTTGTGAGGCATAAGGAGTAACATAGAGGATGTTAGGGGAAGGAAAGAAAAAGTGAATTAGGGGATATTGGAGGGGGAGGTGAACCATGAGAGACTGTGTACTCTGAGAAACAAACTAACAGTTATAGAAGGGAGTGGGGTGGGGGGATGGGTGAGCCTGGTGTTGGGCATTAAGGAGGGTACATATTGCATGGAGCATTGGGTGTGGTGCATAAAGAATGAATCTTGGAACTCTGAAAAAATAAAATAAAATTTTTAAAAAAGTGCATTGGGAAATCCCACACTGTGTGCAGAAAAGAAAACTCTATAACAGCACAAGAAATAAAACAAGAATCAGCTAAGCTATTCCTCTTACTGATGTTTGAGAACATATATGAGACTGTCAGGGTCGTAGAGGGACAGGACGGCTTACAGACCAAAAAATGAGCTAGACAGAATCCATTGGGAGTTAATGACAATATAACTGATAAAAGTATTTTCCCTGGGTGCCTGGGTGGCTCAGTTGGTTAAACAGCTGCCTTTGGCTCAGGTCATAATCCCAGGGTCCTGGGATTGATCCCCACATCGGGCTCCCTGCTCAGCGGAGATCCTGCTTCCTCCTCTCCCTCTGCCTGCTTCCCTGCCTGCTTGTGCTCTCTATCTTTCTGTCAAATAAATAAATAAAATCTTTTTTAAAAAGTATTTTCTCTAACTTATGGTTATATACATTGCAATCCTCCTTTGGTCCGGAATACTAACATGGAAAATGAAGTCAAGTGAAGTTCCGGCACACCATTAGAACAACAACAAAAAATAATCTGAGACTGGGTGCATTCAAGATTTTAGGAGAGTTTCACTTTGCCTACATCACCCCTCCCTCAAAGCAACACAGGTCAGTACCAAGACGGTCCTTCTTAGTCTTCATTTCTCCCACAGGAAAAAGTGAGAGCATACACCTAAACATCAGGTTTCTCAAGTTGTTCCCAAGGACACTTCTTTCTTGCCTCCCCCAGAACACTGAGGTACTGCTATATTACTAGGGGACAAAGAACAGCTGGGATAACAGTGACCAGAGACCTCAGGAGACATCAAAGACACAGAGCCTACAAATTATGAAGTGGATGTCATAAGAAACCCACCCATGTGCTGTTGGGGTTTCCTTGTCTGCAGACTCTTCCAAATGGCTCATGGGCACCTCAATACTACATGTACCCCTACCATATAACCAGCTCCCTGGCTGCACCTCTGAGGGTGGCAAAAAAGTAATTGAAGTTGAACCCAGGGAGCAGGCCCCATGGTAAACAGAAAACCAATCTGACTCTGTAGGAGTGGGAGAAAGCACACAAAAATGAGCATCCATCACTGCCTTAGGAAAGCAAAGGAGATGTTGTCAACTTTTGGCCTGCCTTTGCAGAATCAAGACAAAGCATACAAAATTATAAATTTCTACCTCCCAAGACACAACAAGAAATACAAAACTGGTATATCCATAGAAATAATCTGAGAAATCCTCAGAATCCTTAATAGAGCAAGATGGAAGGTATTACTCTCTAAAAACAAGCCCGTGAAGAATGGAGGAGGTGGCTCCTTTTTCAAATGCAAAGACAACA
Source organism: Procyon lotor (assembly GCA_028646535.1). Taxonomy (NCBI): domain Eukaryota; kingdom Metazoa; phylum Chordata; class Mammalia; order Carnivora; family Procyonidae; genus Procyon; species Procyon lotor. Next base: position 6,112 of record JAQQSY010007402.1, read on the forward strand.
ATGTAAGACCTCAAGATAACTGAAAGTTAAATAAACGTTATATCACGAAGGGAACACAATAATTTCCCAGAAATGGAAATTTGTAATTTGCCCAAAAAAAATTTGAAAACAATAGTTTGGAGAAATCTTAGTGTCCTACAAGAAAACAGAAGAACAATGCAATGAATTCAGTAGAGCAATAAATAAACAAAAAGATAAGTTTAACAGAGAGATAAAAATCATAAAAAAAAAGAACCAAAGAAATTCAGGAACTTAAGAATGCAAGGAATGAAATGGAAAAAAATTCAGAAGAGAAGACTTACTAACAGACATATTATACAGAAGAAATAATCTATGAAGTAAAAGACAGAACATATGAAATTATCCAGTCACAGAAGATTAAAGAAAAAAGGATTGAAAAAGAGTGAAGAAAACTTGTGTGAACTATGGATACCATTAACAAAACAATCTATATATTATTACTGGAATTCCAGAAGAAGAGAGAGAAAGAGGTAGAAAAAGGTTAAGTTATAAAGTCAAATTTAGAATATCTAATATTATAAAACGGTTCTGTGTTATCATTTAATCCTAGCATAAAGGTAAAAGGACCAAAGTATTACAAATAATTATAGCTACAATGATTTGTTAAATGATATGCAATATAATAACAGGTAAATTATGACATCAAAAATATAAAATGCAGGAGGGAGAAGTGAAAAGGTACAGTTTTGTATAGGTTGGGTTATGTCATTTTTAGCTAAAATTTTATTGTTATACCTATAAGAAATTTTATATAAATTTTATGATAATCACAAAGCAAAAACCCATAGTTGAAAAATAAAAAATAGTTGTAAATTTTAATTTTTTTGACATTCAACAATGAACAGTTTCATTTTCTCCAGTGTGTATTACGAAACGGAATGATAGAGAAATTTTTGTGAAAGTATGTCCACAGATATTTAGCTATGTGATTTCAAATGAGCTTCCTATATAGGTGAACCCCATACATTCTACCATGAATAACGAATAAAGTCCCTAACAGGATTATTTGGTTTGCTTGTTTACATGCTTTTTTTCTCCCAAATGATTTAGGTTGACAGTCTACATTGATCAAATGTACGTATAGGTGCAAATAAGTAACGTAGAAAGGCAAAACAATTCGAGAACCTTCTTGTTAATGAAGTATTTGCTATAATTGAAATATGCTATAAATTTAAAGTCAATACTTCTCTTTGGAGGAAAGACAAAGAAATATTTTGTGTTGGGAATTGATGTCACATAAAAAATATAATTAAATGTTGTGTCACCCAGCATTTTACTAACCAGAAACCTTGGAAAATTATTCCTTGTTATCCCCAGTAACAATCTTGTCTACTAACTCAAGATTTAAAGAGAACTAGTGCCAAAACAATGTAATACCCTGTGTAAACAGTTTTGGTTGATAACATCAATTTTTATATAGAAACCTAAATGTACATTTTGTCACATTAACATAGTGGCCAAAGCTTATCAATTATTTATAAGCTTCTGCATATACTGAAGAGTAGTGTTTTGTTTTATTTTGTTTTTACTTTCAGAACTTCAGTACCTTTGCTATAAACATCAAATGATTTATTTTCAGAAACACATTTCTGCAGTCATTTTTCAATGGAACCTATGTGGATATTTGGACACTTTTAGATTTAGGAAATATTTTTATTAAAAAAATATAAAATGATTGTATATGTATCTTCCTTTTGTTACTCCAACATGACTTCCCTTATTTAGATTTGTAATCTCTCTCAGTCCTATTTACTCAGAGTATCATCTTATGCATGAGGTAATGTTATATTCCTTAAGTTAAAAATAACAGTCAAAATTTCTTTTGATATTTATTTACATTTCCTTTATATTGACTGTACAAACACTACAGTGAATTTTATTTTAATATGCAGTCTTGGAGAATAACATGTATGTGAAAACATGTAATTTATAAAATAATATACAGCAATTATAGCACATAATAGGGAATATCCATATAAAATATAATTTAACAGTATTTTGATTAAATAGAATTGAGAAGGTAAAGTTGAATTCATATAAGTTAAATACACCTATGATAAAATTTTAGATGTGCTTTCATACAACTATTACTTTCTGGCTATAGGTTCTGGACCAAGAGCTGTAAATCTAGCTCTTAGATAGTAGAGCTAAGAAGTAATAGGAGGCAGAAGATTAAGAAATCCTGAGTTAATATTATTTAATTTGTCATTGTTAACTGATTTTTCCATTTCCCTTCTTCTTATCCTCCTAATACTCAGCAACAAAAAGTTTGCTAGGAGGTAGAACCAAGCATTTCCTTAAATGTATTCTGTAGAAGTTATCTATCTATCTATCTATCTATCTATCTATCTATCTATCTATCTATCTATCATCTGTCATCTATCTAATCTATCATATGTCATCTATCTATTATCCATCTCTTTACATATATGTATACAGATAGAGATAGATATAGACATATAATGTATTTTAAAAATAATGCTATATGACTTGAAAATAATAATACATATTTAAATAAGGTGAGTGAAGAAAGAGGGCATAATGCATTCACCAATTTCCTTTGTATGAATGGTTTACTACTACCTCAACTAGAGTATTTATTTTTTTAAGTGCATGTAAGGGAAGGTGGTTACTTCTTTTGTTTCTCCCCATATTGCTTATCACCATACTGGATACTCACCAGGTCCTCAGTAAAGACTTGGCCATTTTTTCTGCCTGTCTATCGCTGGCACAGATCACATCAGAAATGCACTTTTATACTGAATGACCAGTTGGTAAATATCTGTCCTATGTGGAGTCATGAAGCAGGACAAGATTACATCAAGCCATCAGAGCACAGACAGGAGCTGTGAAGGTGGTTGTAAATGCCTTGAAGCACCTGGGAAATATGCTAACTACTAGTCTGAGAAGGAAAAGTGGAGTCAGTGGATTCAGAGGCAGGTCAGTGTCAAATGCTGAGTCAACACAGCAAAAAAGATAAAGTCTGAGCAGGAGCAAACCCCAGAATCAGGCTGGCAAGGTATGCCCAGAGCAAGAATGAGGGCAATGTGCAACTGAGCATATCAAATCACAAGATAGGAGCACAATACCAGAGTTCATTTTATTTTTTATTTATTTATTTACAGTTTTAAAAGATTTTATTTGTTTATTTGCCAGAGAGAGAGAGTGAACAAGTGACCATATCAGGGGAGCAGCAGGCAGAGGGAGAAGCAGGTTCCCCTCTAAGCAAGGATCCCAATGCAGGACTGGATCCCAGTACTCTGGGATCATGACCTGAGCTGAAGGCAGGCGCTTAACCTACTGAGCCACACAGGCATCCCTGGAGTTCCTTTTAAATATCTGGGTTCTGTCCTATAAAATTTCAATCTTCCAAATAATTAGAAAATGTCCCTGGAATTTAAGCAGTAATTTCTGAAATATATTTTAATCCCTTCTTTCCTTGATATCAGGGATTTTGGTCTGGTTCACTGATGAATTCTAATAGCACAATACAGTATCTGAAACAAAGCAGGTACTCAGTAAGTATTTATCAAATGAATGGAAGCAGGAACATCTTCGGTGAATCCTCTGAGGATTTGTGCCTCAATGAGATACATGTATTTTCTTTCTTGCATTCAATCAGCTAAATAAGCACCAAAATAATTAATTTATAAAATGCATGAAAGTGAAGAATAAAAATACATACATACTACATAATTTCTATCCTCAAGAAGTTTTCAGCATTACAGGGATTTTTAAGACTTACAAATAAATATATAATAAGTGTGAAAATGTTGAGAGGTATGAACAAAATGAATTGGAAACTTAGAGAACTGATTAACTGGCAGCAGACTGAGAGAAGGTTATGTTCAGGGGGTGATATTTGAATGAATACTGGAAGACAGGAATTCTTGGTGACATTAAAATAAGAAAAGGACAATTTAGGTAGAAAGAATAATCAATAAAGCACAATAATGGGAAAGCGCTTGTTTGAGAAATAGTCGTTTAGTTTGTTTGGGATTATAACATATATTATAAATGAAATGGTGGAAGAAACAGGAAAAGTAGGATGGATAATTATCAGGAAGATTTTCAAGCACCGGGTTAAAAAGTATTATTTTTTTATGAAGTAGTGTAAGGCTTTGGGCAAGGGAAAACATAAGCCTTAGCTCTTCTTCAGAATGATTAATGTGATTGTGTAAGGTGTCTTCAAGAAGGAAGCAAGTTGGAGGGAGGGGCAAGATGGCGGAGGGATAGGAGATCCTGTTGCAACCTGTCCCCAAAAGTGAGCAGGATATCTGCCAGAACACGCTGAACACCCATGAAATCAGCCAGAGGAGCAAGATTTTTCACTTCTGGATCTCTAC
>JAQQSY010007403.1:0-10478 GCA_028646535.1 Procyon lotor
CTCCTTTAAAATACCTTTGAAAAAAATCCCAGAGCTCTTCTAGTTAAGGAATGAATAGCCAAAGCAGTGGTGGGAAGACAGATGCATCAGCGTGGACCTTCCCTTTGCAACCCCAGCCAATCCCCCCCACGAAGCCGCAGGAAGCCTTTCGGGCTGGATTTGCCTTTGATGTCCACGCTTGCAATTTTTATTTTCACCCAGAGGAAGCCTAACCAGCTAATGAGAGGACTTGTTCATCTCCCTTCTCAGAACTGAGTTGCGCTGATTTTTCCCTTTGTGTTAGTGAAGAAATTTAACAGATGAAGTATTGTCTATCAGGCAGGAGGCAAAGAAAATATTGATGAGCGAGGGTGCAGGGACTTCCTCTGGTTGGTGGGAGGCCTGTTTCGGCTGTTCTCGAAGACTGGGATTGAATTGGAACTGTCCTAGTCATAAGTAAATGCTGTCCACCTGTCCTTTGCGTGACTCCATTGCCCTAGAGTGGGGCCTTCTGTACTATCACCCAGGATTTGTTGTCCGTGTTTTACCCGGGACCCCTGACCTGGGAGGGAGCGAAGCAGCCCCCCACTTGGCAGCTGGGTTTCCCCTTCCTTTGTGCCTCCCTTGGGACCCGTGAGTCATCGGTGCATTGTACAGGGGAGCGACCTCCGCTTCTTTGGGCAAATTGAACAGAGTTGGAGCTGTAAAAGCAGAACCATAAATCAGCTCTGTTACAATGGCAAAGTTCTTGAAAGCACCTAAAAGCCCTATGTGCCTTCCTCCTAGTTAATAAGCAACAAGGTAGAGCCTAAGTCACTGGCTCGGCGGAGTCCAAGTTAGAACCAGAAGATGGATATGTGAAAATCAGTCACCCAGGAAAATCTAAGCCACCCATAGAAACTCAACCAACTTCAAAGGCCCCTTCTTCCTCCTCCTACACAATGCCTTGCTGGCTGAATACTTTGTATAAACACCCCGCTGGGTATTCCATGAACGCAGCTGTTAGAACCCATTTGGAGCAAAGTCTATCAAAGGGGAGTTCCTCCTAAAATCTTCTTAAATTTCTCTTAAAATCCAGGTATTTCCTGGATTCCCTGGGACATGCTGGAAAGTTGGTGGCGACCTCCTCTTCTGTGGGCCTGGAGGCCCTCGTGCTCTCTTGCTTGCTGGTCTTCTCGACCCCCAAGTGTGTCGATAACAACTTGCTTTTCCTTCTTCAGCTGCCCAGGGGGCGTGAGACCCTGTAGGCTCACAGTAAATGAAACTAAAATAGATTCCTGCTGGTGGAGGTTTGCTTTCCCTGTGCGAGGAGGTGTCCCAAGCCTCAGTAGCAGAAGAAAGGAAAATTAAATTCCAAAGCAAGTGCATTGTCCATTTAATCTCTGAGATGTGCATGTGTGTATGTGTGTGTGATTCTAGTTTATTGGTCGTTTCTTATCATAATTTGTTGTAGGTTTACATACGAGTCACAGAACTTTAAATTCCTTCCCTCTTCCTTTTAGAAGTGATCCTTATGCACTGGAGAAGTCTTGGCACACCACACCCCCACTCAGTCCCCCGCCCCGTGCCATCCCTATCACGAGGGTGTACATTCAACAATTACCAAAGATCCACATGGATTTTTTTTGGCTCTTCAGAAAAACAAAACACTCCCCCTCCCATCCGCAATGTATGTGTGATGTTTGAGAAAAGGCATTTCCCTAGAGGGGTCCTGATTTAATAACAAAAAGGAAATGTGTGCAATAGTTTTACCTTTTAAATGCCTAGCTCATCATGTCCTTTTCACTGGAGTGATGTGCCTTCACTCAGCTCCCCACCGAAGTGCCCAGCTCAGTTCTGTGTTGTGGGCGACACGCACGGCTGTGTGGCAAAGGTCCCATAGTGTCTCTTATGCCACGCTCTGGCCAGCTCCTACTGGTGGTTTGGGCCACGGCCACGGCCACTGTGGACTGTTCTTTGAGCTTCATGCTTAACTCTCTGAGCAAAGAGTCGGTTCCTCCTCCTTCAACCCCCACGTAACCATCACTCTCAAACCCCCATGAAGGATCCAGCTTGGCCCACACAGGCATTCAGGAAAGGCTACTTTCCCTAACAGAAGGCTATTTAACCTATGGTCCCCAGCCTCTAGGAAGTCCAGGAATGGGCTTTAGGGTTGCAACCACCCCTTGAGAGTATATGCACAGTGTTGTATGTGCCAAGGCTTGTTTTGGTGACAAGCGGGCTTGTCATCTGGTCCTCAGTGGAAGCAGGGAGGACTCAGACCTGGCCAGATTCCATTGCCTCACTCTCACTGTTTTCCTGCATCCAACTTCATCTCTTTCCAGTTTATCTTGTATGTGACGTCAGCGTAATCTACCCAAAATTGACTTTCATGTCTTGTCCCACAAGCCAGAGCCTGCCAAGGCTCCCCTTGCCCACAGGACAACCCGTACTCTTGTCCTCGAGGCCTTCCTCGTTCCCCCTCCCATGGTTCTCTGCACCTCTCCTTCCAGACTGTTCTACTTATGTCCCCAACATGGCTGCTCTCATCCCTTCCCCACATTCTAATGTTTCAGCTCCTTTCAAATCAGACTTCCTCATGATGACTTCTTCCCACCGACCAAGAACCTCCTTCCCGTCCCCACGCTTGAACCATCCCCACAGGCTCTGACCCCGAATCTGACCCTCCGTCACAATGTTATTTGTCATAGAATTACCCTTTTTTGTGTTTGTTTTCCATCCAGACTGGATGGTGAATTTCCTGAAGACCAAGTTTCATTCACTCATTCATTTGTTCAGCAGATCCATATTCTGTGTCTTTTACTTATGGGGCCCTGAGCCCAGTGCTGGATTGGGCCCCCAACTGCCCCTGGACCAGTTCTGTGCACAGAAAACACACTCAGCGAGCAATGAATAAATGAATGCATGAGTGGATTTGGGTTAAAGCAAGCTATTTCAGGGGTGCTTACGAGCCCAGTGTTCCTGGGTGGCTCAGTCAGGTAAGCGTCTGCCTTCAGCTCAGGTCATGAGCCTGGGGTCCTGGGATCGAGCCCCATATGGGGCTCCCCGTTCAGTGTGGAGCCTGCTTATCCCACTCTCTCTGCTACATGCTCTCTCTCAAATAAATAATCAAATTCTTTTTTAAAAATCCAATTAAAAAAAGACAAAGAAAAAAAGAATGCACAGCGAGAGACCCTCTAGGTCTCTGGAGTCAAAGCAGAACACCGAGGTGTGGTGATTCCTCAAATGTACCCTTCTGGAAGGGCTCAGAGAGTCCCAACCAACAGTTTCTTTCCACATCAAGGGAGACAGCTTTCTGCTGACTGTGCTCCGTTCATGGCAAGTTCCTGGCTTTGCTGGCTCTCCTTGGCTTTCCCTTTCCTGGGGATGGCTGAGCGAGAGTGGGATCAAAGTCCACCCTTTCATCGGAGCTCGTAGCCTACAGTGAGGAAAGAAAAAGAAAACACCAGTCCTTTATACCCACCAGAGCTTTCTAGCATTCTCGCCCCTCAGGGCCAGCAGCTAAACTAATATTTCTGGCGGTGTTCCTTCCTGAAGGAGCCCACCTGTGGAACAGGGGTGGGGGGAGCGGCATCTATGCAGGTGGTGTCGAGTTCGCACACCTTCGGGTGGGCTCCGGAGCCGGGTGCGAGGTGCACATGGCTTTTAGAGGGGGCTTTGAAAGCCCCCGAGTGTTTGTCTTGGCTGGTTCCGTGGGCACTTGAGTATCTGCCATGAGAGCTGGCCAGGCCGCCAGCTTAGTTTCCAGGGCCTTCGAATCTTGGTTTGGGATGGATTCCGCAGCTCTGCTTCCATCAAAGAAGGGGGAATACAGCCCCTGAGACCTCCGAGCAGCAGCAGGCTTCCACTCGGTAAGGCACATCCCGGAGGCTCGGGGCCGGCCCTGGGGGCCCAGGATTCTGTCCTCCCTGCTGCAAACCGGAGCTCGGTTCTGCCCCTGCCCCGAGGCCCCAGCGTCTGCTTTTATTCCTTTCTGCCTCCTGCTCTCTCCTGCCAGTAAAAATAAGAGCGTGAAACAGCTTTGATGGTGGACCTCCCTCCAGACGACATGGTGTGTGCTGGCAGAAAGAGAGAGAGAGAGATTGTGCGTGTGCATTTCAGCATATCTTTTACACCTTAGGCTTTATTTCTCTTGACTCTTTTTTTGCAGAAGTCCCCTGCAGAGGTCCTGAGCAGCTACCTTCAAAATAATATAAGTAAAATACCCTGCAACACTGTTTGGGTGGGACCACCGACCGCATGTTCTGGAATGGGGAAAAGTCACCTTTTACTCTTTGTAAAACAGACCTGTGTGGGAACCCCTCCGGGGGGGGGGGTCAGTCGGTTAAGCATCCCACTCTTGGTTTCGGCTCAAGTCATGATCTCAGGATCTCAGGGTCCTGGGATCTCAGGCTCCTGCTCTCTCCCTCTGCCCCTCCCCCTGCTCGCACTCTCTCTCTCTCAAATAAATAATAGATCTTTAAAAGAATGGACCCATGTGAAAATATGCTCAGTTACCTTTTGATTTTATTGTGGTAAAATCCATATGCTATAAAATTTGCCATCTTAACAGTTTTAAATGGAACAGTTCAGTGGCATTCGGCGCATTCCTGACTTTGCGCGGCCATCATCACCATCTACTTCCAGAACATTTTTATCACCCCTGAAAGAAGCCTTGTCCCCATCAGAAGTCACCCCCACTCCTCTCCCCCAAATGCTGGCAACCGCTATTCAGACTTCTGTCTCTACAGATTTCCCTGTTTTGCATATTTCATGTAAATGGAGTCACAGTATGTGTCCTTCGTGCGTGGCTTCCTTCACTCCATGTCATGCTTCCACGTTTATCCACGAGGTGGCATGTATCAGAAAACTGTCCTATGTCCTATTTTCTCTCCTTTGAACTTCCATTCCCACCCACATCTTCACTCTGGTTCTAGACCTTCTGAGGTCGTGACTCATCTAAACTTGATTCCTCCTAACTTGCTTCCCTCCAGTCTGGCCAGCAACCCCTAAAGCATACCCGAGAGCTGCCTGCACCAGGGTCCCCCGAAGGACTGATTAAAACTGCGGCTTCCCAGCCCCGCTCCACAGCTCCACACCTCCTAAGCAGCTCTCTCTGGGGATAGAGCCAGAAAATCTGCATTTCTCACAAGCTCCCTGGTCTGGGATGTGCACACGTGTGATCACCAGGGCTATGCCACAGGGCTAGTGCACTCTTCTCAAACACTGTGGTCAAATCCCAATGACTGGACTTCATCCCCATCCATGTCCACCGGAAGCCCAGCTCAAATGCCACATCGCCTCTGATCTGTAAGACTTTCCTCAACTCTGGGCTAGAAATCATCTCTCTGAGACTATGAACCACCTGGAAACAGGGTCCAGGCTTCTCTTAGTATCCCTTGAATAAAATTCATTCCCAAAACTTACTTACACGCAGGTATTATCCTATGTGCTTATCAATCGCCACATTTAATCCTCACAGGACACGTAAACACAATGTCATATCCCCAAACACCTGCAACAGCTGCCTTTCCAGGCAGTGCCAGGGTGTTTCTGCTTATGACAGATGGAGATTGAGCCCTCAGCCTGTCATGAAGCCATGCACGAAGGACACAAAAAAGAAAAGAAAAAGAGAAAGAAAAAAAAAGACTCTCCTAAACTCACTGCTAAAAAAAAAAAAAAAAGGCTATTCTAAACTCACTGGTAACAAAAAAGTCTCATAGTGCTGGTAGGATAATACTCATTTTAAAACAAATATTAGTGGCTTCTAAGGAAAAGATGTGTCACGCTGAACTGGGCTTTCAGTCCCACAGAGGGATCCCTTCTGTCCCCCAGCTTTGTGCTTCCTTCTGGGTACCTGGCGAGCTCTTCTGCAACTGAGGCTTCCTATGTGGAAGATGTTCATCTTCCTCGACCTTCGATTTTGGTCTCACTTGGTTCACTTTTCTCAGTCATCCTGGCCAAAGCGTAAGGTATGAGCCATTTACTGTAAGAAAGGCACATGTTAATTCGTGATTGGGTTCCAGCAGCGCGGCCTGTCTGACATGCGACCCCTGTGGCTCCTGTCTGGTAGTCTAGGGCAAGCCTTAGCCAAGAAAGTAAAGCTCTGAAGCAAAATTGAAACTTCCCTTACCACATAATTTAGCAATTCCACTCCTGGGTACGTTCTCAAAATACTTGAAATAGGGACTTCAGATATTTATATATCCTTGTTCTTAGCAGCGCCGTTATTCACAATTACCAGAAGGTGGCAATAACCCAGGGTCCGTCCACAGATGAATAGATAAATAGAATGGGGTACATACAGACCACAGAATATTCTTCAGCCTTGTGAAGAAGTATTGACGCATGCTATCACATGGATTAACCCTGAAAACATTATGCTAGGTGAAATAAGCCAGACACAAAAGGACAAATCATTCTATGATCTCACGTACGTGAAGTATCTAGAATAGGTAGATTCATAGAGACAGAGAGTGGACTGGAGTTTACCAGGGGTCATGGGAGGAAGGAATGGAGAGTTATTACTTAATGGGGACAGAGTTTCTGTTTAAGGTGTTGAAAAAAGTTTGGAAAATAAACAGTGGGGATATTTGCACAACATTGTGAATGTAATTAATGCCACTGAAAAGTACATTTAAAAATGGTTAAAATGGTAAACTCGACGTTACTTGTATCTTACCACAGTAAAAAAACAAAACAAAACAAAACAAAACACAAAAAGACAAGCACAGCTTTCCTTTTCAACCGCTGCAATGAAAAAAAAGAACCAGGGGTTTGCCAGATTCTGTTGCAGAATCCTTGGGTCTTAGGTCTCCTTTGAATAGGGTCTATTAGGAGCCCCCTGCTGTTGAGCACATAATCTGTTTAACCTCCTGCTTCCCAGTTCCAGCTGCTGTGGTCTGGACTGAAAAGGATTTCTGGCTTTCCCTGAGCGGCCCCAGGGAGAGTGTGTCCCAGCTGAGAGTCAACCCCTGGCCAGCAGGCCTTCCCAGCGAGTCTCCACCAGCAGATGCGCCCCGGGGCACATCCCCTTCTGGGATCAGAGTCCTAGCTGGCTAGCCTGTGGCCTCTAACTGGAATCTTCCTTCCCTGTTAGGAATTCCCCGGTAACATTCTGCCTGTGTCCTTTCAGGGCTGACAGACTTCCCAGCAATGAGCCAAGCATTGAATAAATGTTCAGATTCACCCCCAGCCTCGTGGTTATGCCTACAGAGATGCTGTAGGCCTGGGAGAGGTAGGTCTTGCTAATCCCGCAAGAGAGGAGGGCAGCGACCACAACTAGGGACAAAAACATGACTGGTGACAAGGGTCACGGTGAGGTCGATGGTTGTCAGATACCACCATATTCAGAGCACGTGGTTAGTAATCTTCAATCATCTCCAGTTTATGTGGATGTCATATTGATTCTATAAGCAAAAAAGTCTCCATATCAATTAAATGCTCTATCAAAGACCTCCATGCCTCCCCAAAGCCTCATGTGCTCCAGGCTATTTGGAAAAACACTGGCATAGCTCTTTTGAGAAGTCACTTACAGATATTTTATTTTTGATTATTAGTTTATCAGGCACATATGTAGCTTTATTATATGCACAATATATTTCGAGCTCTCTACAAATATCATCTCATTGAATCCTCCTAATGGTCCTATGAGGTAGTTCTTACCCGTTGTTATGCTCATTTGACAGACGAGAAGACTGAGGCGCAGACTGCTAGGACATTTCCTAAGGGGGCACACAAGAGATAAATAACCCACCACCCTATGCAGGGTCAGCACCCATGCCCACCTGTCCGGGATGCTTCTAGAAGGCCCAGCACAGTCCTCTAAAGGGCAGGGCAAGAACAGGAAGCCTGGCTGCCTGCCTCTATTTTCCCTCCTGCCCCTTGTCAACCTGCTCTCCTTGGCTGCTGGTGAAACTGAGGGAACGAGGGAGGGGCGGGTGTCTTTTTCCACCTGCCTTGGAGGTGGAAGGCCAGAGTTTCCCCAACATCCCCGGCATGGGCACGCCTTAAACGTGCGAACCTAGCCGTGTTCAAGAGCAGTGCGGAAATTCCCGGCAACATAGCCATTGTTGGAAGCCCTTGCAAGAGGGGACTAAAATGCCATTGTTTAAATCTGAATGAGGGCCCCCGAATTGTCCCAAAGGCAGCTTCCTGGTTTTGATGGTGTGCTTTAGTGATGCGAGATGTTATCATGGGGGGAAACTGGGTGAAGGGTACACAGGCCCCCTGTGTGCTATTTTTGCAACTTCCTATGTATCTGTAATTATTTCAGAGTAGAAGAGAGTTTTTAAAAATGCCATTGTTGGCGATGCTGGGTGGCGCTGGGGAGCTGTAGCCCCTTCTTCAGCCCTGTGGTGCTTCTCTGTGCTTCTGAACTTCCTGCCAGTGCCCACGTGGGGCTGTGCTTACCTCTGTCAGATGCTGACCCCCCCCTCGTGGCACCGGTCCCTCTTTCCCCTACACTGGGGGTTCTATTTTCTGCTCCCGAGCTGGGACATTTTAAGCGGCTCCCTTGGGTGCCACCAGGGCCTGCGCTATTTGCCCATAAATCTCTGGCACCTTTGGCCCTGAGACTCCCAGCCTCCCGCCCCATCTTCCTGGGGGCCCTCCCCTCTCGACCCCTGTTGGGCACGTCACTCGGTTCTCTCAACAGCAAGGAAGGAGTTTTGGCTCCCGAAGTGCAGGTGTCTGTGGGGGAGGGGCAGGGACACCCCAGGGCGGTGGGGGGATCCCCAGAAGCCACGGCATAGTGGCAGGACCGAGTGACCACACCATCATGTGGGAGCCTGGGCATCCTGGGGACATTCTGAGGCCCGGAGTTAAGGAGGCTCCTGGCAAATATAGAAATGAGGTTTTCGGCCTCAGTAAAACAATCTGGGCTTTCTCAGCGTTCCAGGCACGAGGGCCTGTCAACTTACTCAGGTTCTGAGAGCATGTGAAGTGTCTTCTCCTACTTCTGTGGCCGGGCTGTGGGAGCTTGGCCCTACAGCCCCGACTGCCCCAGACCCCGATCTCTCCGAATCCTGGCATTTGGGGCTGGGGCCTCTTCAAGGGGAAGCAAACCACGATGGGACATTGTGGCCGTGATGGTGCAGTCCTTGAGCCCACAGGGCCATGAATCCCTATGCCTTAGATTGGGCTGGAACGCCTCAGGGTTTAGGGGTGCTTTAGGGAATCTGAAACGCGAAGCCTTGGATTAACCGGTGCAGAGATCACTTCCGAGGCATCGTCTCTCTCCACCTCACTCAGCTTAGGCTTTGGAGTCTAGGAAACAAGCCTGCCATCCCAGGTTCTGGGGCTGCACCCCTTCCCCGCCCCCCCGCCCCCTTGTCCTGAGGGGCCAGGACAGCGGTCTCCCCAAAGGTCTGGGCATCAGGTGAAGAGGAGAGATCCTCCCTCCACTCCCATCCCCAGCCTAGCCTATTTTTTTGTGATTCCTTCCCCCCCAAGATGGTCAGGCGGCTTTTCATAGGCTGTTTCTGAATTTTGGCCTCCATTCTGAGCCAACTGATTCTCCCGTGGCTGGTCACCCTGGGTCATAAAGGTTGGCACCTTAATTTTCCCGCTTGGCCGTAAGCCCCCCGAGTGGGACTGCAGGGTCCCCCAGTGGGAGGGCGCCCCTCCTGCACCCCGTCTTCCCACCAGCAGGCACCATGTGCCTTGTTCTCTCTAACAGGCGTCCTGAGGCCTGGCAGACACTGGCTGCCCAGGCCCAGCCGGGTCCCCACTGCGACAGCAGCCCCCAGCCCCAGGAAGCTGAGCGGGAGGAAAAGCAGGGTCACAACTTAACCTCACTTAAGCGGTGAAAGAAGGGGCACCCAGTGGTTCAGTCAGTTGAGCGTCCAACTCTTGGTTTCAGCTCAGGTCGTGATCTCGGGGTCCAGGGATGGAGCCCGCATTGGGCTCCCCATTCAGCTGGGAGTCCGCTTGTCTCCTTCTCCCTCTGCCTATCCTTCTGCTCGCTTGCGCGCTCGCTCAAATAAATAAATAAATAAATAAATAAATAAATAAATAAATATCTTTAAGGCAAAAAGAAGTGGTGAAAGGAAAGGAAGATGCCATACTATATGTTATGAGGGAAAAGGTGATGTTACAGATGGGCGGGGGCTCTGCATGCGAAGACCCTGGCCTGACTTCACGTCCAGTAGTGTCTGCACCAGGCTTAGTAACACCAGCTAATACTTCGCGCCACCACTGCTCGAGATGAGTGCTCGCCACCTAGTAGCTCGGCTAATCCTACTAACAGCCCCATTTTATGGATGGAAACAGATTTAACCACTAGGGGACTCGAACCCATATGGTCTGGCTCCAGGGTCTTTGCTATTAACCACTAGGCAGCAGTTAATAATAATAATAATAATGTAAATAATAAATATTAACATAAAATATTTAATGTAGAAATACCTATTTATAGAATATTAGTTTAGTAATTTTTATAATATACTAGTGTATATGATAATATATTAAACATGTAATTTTATGTAACAATATATTTAATTTTATGTTAATTTTTTTTT
>JAQQSY010007404.1:0-10477 GCA_028646535.1 Procyon lotor
CGATCCAGCAATCGCACTACTGGGTATTTACCCTAAAGATACAAATGTGATCTGAAGGGCCACATGCACCCAAATGTTTATGGCAGCAATGTTCACAATAGCCAAACTATGGAAAGACCCTAGATGCCCAAAATTCAGTATACAAATACTGAAATCAGATGAATGGATAAAGAAGAGGTGGTATAAATATACAATGGAATACTATGCAGCCATTAAGAGAAACGAAATCAGGCCATTTGCAACAACGTAGGTGGAACTGGAAGGTATTATGCTAAGCGAAATAAGTCAGTCAGAGAAAGACAATTATCACATGATCTCTCTGATATGAAGAATTTGAGAGGCAAGGCGGGAGTTTGGGGGGTGGTGGGGGAGAGAAATGAAACAAGAAGGGATGGGGAGGGAGACAAACCGTAAGAGACTCCTAGACTCACGAAACGAACTAAGGGTGGCTAGGAGGCGGGGGGTAGGGATAGGGTGGCTGGGTTGTGGACACTGGGGACGGTATGTGCTATGTTAAGTACTGTGAAATGTGTAAGCCTGATGATGCACAGACATGTACCCTGGGGCAAATAATACATTATATGTTAATAGAAAATTAAAAAAAAAAAGGATATTATAGAATAGGATTCCAGAATTATCTGGATAAACAAGCTAACTGACTTAATTTAGTGTTCGAATTCTGAAAATAGTATTACTGATTATTTCTATTTGCTAATATTAACAGCAGTTAGCCATTTATGAGCTCTTATAATGAGAAAGGTACTATGCTCAGTAAAACAATCCTTCACCATTTTAAAAGCAAAGAACAAGGGCTCTGCAAGCTTAAGTCACTTGCCCAAGTCATATACTAATTAAGCTGGCATAGCAGAGATGTAAAATTATCTTCCATTTCTGAAGGCAATGAAGAAATGGACTTATAGCAATGTGTTCCCCTGTATTACAGCTAAATGTTAGCTTCTATCTGACACTTTAAAGGACAATGCTCTTGAGTAAGCAACAGTGATATTTTTGGTTTTCTTAATGAACAGATGACACTGGTTAGATATATACAGTGCAGTGTATACAAATATTGAAAAGCTATAGGAGGAATAAGTAACCTTCTATTACCTTAGAATTTAAAATATTCTACACATATCAATATAGTATTACCTCAGCATCAATCAATAGCAATAAAAATGAAATTATTCTGTGTGAACTTTACAATGTTATCTTAATTTCCACAGTGAAATTATTTTTAATAAACGACTGCAGTAACTCATCCACCTGTATACACTAGCAACTGCTGCCTTTTGGAAAAAAGATCAATTTATATGACTCCTACTTAGTTGTAAGTGAGACACTTTCAAGGTAGTTAATGGAATTGCCTTTTAATTAAATAAATCCATATCTTAAAAATGCAAAAACAGAAATAATAAATCACTAGTATAAGCTTTGCTAATATGCAAACTAGGAAAAAAAAATAGTTTAGGAAGCACAAACACCCTACAGGTGATACATTCCTTGATGATCTGCTTCAATAACCTTAATTCTGCCTTTCATGGTAGAAACTCAAAACACCCTCAATGGGAAACCCAGTAGATCTTTCTGAATAGAAAGGGCAAGTCATGACAGAAAATCGCCAGGCCAGAAATAAGACAGTAAACTCTTTTTCAGTAAATGTAGGCTGTAAACAGATTAAGTAAGTTTATGGCAAATGGTCTAAGCTAGGGACGGACAAAAGGGCAAGCATGTGTTAGCAAACCCAGTTTCTGGTGATAATGAATAAAGAGAGCTAACGACTGTTTAAAAGGATTCCTTGCCTCATGAGCGTGTAATTTTCACTCTTACAACACAGTTACTTAAAGTTTGGTGAAATGAGAACTATTTTGAAAAACAAAGGAATTATTACAATTTGTCAAAAAAATCTCAACTTGTCCATTCTAATTGTATTAAGGGAGCTAAATAGCTTGATTATTATTTTCTAAAAGAAATATTGTTTCAAAGTAAATTCTTATAAGAGGATTCAAATCAAAGTATACAAAATAATAAATTTATGGAAAAAGGAAGTAATTCTTGAACAATAACAACAGGTCAAGTATTAGGCAGCACATATCATATACATCATCTAACAAAAGCTCAAGGTGCACAATATCCTTTACTTAATTAAAGGAATTTACTAAGGCTTAGTGAGATTAGGGTAACTGTCCAAGAAAAGGATTGTGAAATCAAACCAAGGTCTAACCCCAAGTTCTTTAGAACTATCTGAAGCTTTATTGCATGACATATTGCATATGTCACAATTAACTTTCCTATCAAATAATAACCTGAACTTCAGGAGTTTTTTAAAAGATTGACTGATTGATGGATTGATCATTTATTTATTTATTTGAGAGAAAACACACGCACGTGCGCATGAGAAGGGGGAGAAGCAGTCTCCTGCTGAGTAGGGAGTCTGACATGAGGCTTGATCCCAGGACACCTGAGCCAAAGACAGATGCTTTAACCAACTGAACCACCCAGGCACCCTTGAACTTCAGTTTTTTATCACAAATTTGGAATTCATGAGCATAGAATAAATGAATTATCTCCCATTTTTCTTCTCTCCCAGTTTTTCTGTTCTTCTAATTTTCTCCCATTTAAAACACAAAAGACTAAAAATACAGTTCAACCATAAATTAATATTTTTTTCTCGAAAAAAAATGATATTAAAAAACACAGTGAGGGGCACCTGGGCAGCTCAGTGGGTTAAAGCCTCTGCATTCAGCTCGGGTCATGATCTCAGGGTTCTGGGATCGAGCCCCGCATGGGGCTCTCTGCTCGGCAGAGAGCCTGCTTTCTCCCCTCTCTCTGCCTGCCTCTGCCTACTTGTGATCTCTCTCTCTGTCAAATAAACAAAATAATAATAAAAAAAATAAAAAAAAAAAAAAAAAAACCACAGTGAGCTATTCTCTAAAATATGTGTTTTATTCCACACACATTACAAATGTGTTTGGGGTGCCTGGGTGGCTCAGTTGGTGAAGTGTCTACGTGCTTTAGGCCCAGGTCATGATTGCAGGATCCAGGGGCTGAGCCCCGCATAGGGCTCTCTGCTCAGCAGAGAGCCTGCTTCTCCCTTTCCCTCTGCTGCTCCACCTGCTTGTGTTCCCTCTCTCTCTGTCAAATAAATAAATCTTAAAAGAAAAAAAAAAAGACTGTGTCTAAAGGTATTTTAATTATTATACAGATAATAAGAGCTTTGTTATGGCATCAGTTTACAGAAACAGTCAAGTTTCCACATTTTTCTGAAGGGATTTTGTGTGTACTTTTATTTTGCAGTCTGAGAAAGAATTATCAAATATCTGCAATACTTAAAGAGTACTCAGCTCTCAAAATCAATGCTTCTAAAATACACTGCCTTCATAACAAATGGATGGCCTCTAGGTCCAATCCAAAGCACAGAGATGGGAACTGAAGCTCAGAATGAAAAAGACAAATTTGGTGGGAAAGGTCTTTCTGAGTGACTTAAATGGTGACAACTTATCAACTGCAGCTTAGGTCCCCTAAGCATTGACACTGTAGTGTCATCACCATAACAGCTTGGTGAAGGAACTGAATAATACCAGAATGTCATTTCAGTTTTGATCACCTGAAAGTACCAAATAAAGACTCAGAAAGAGAAGTGAAAAAAGTTTTTCCCATAGAAGTTCTTAATTAACCCATTAACCCCTTAACCCATTCCTTCTCATCTGTTTTTCCCCTTAAAACAATATCCAATGGGGGTGCCTGGGTGGCTCAGAGGGTTAAAACCTCTGCCTTCGGCTCAGGTCATGATCTCAGGGTCCTGGGATCGAGCCCCGCATCGGGCTCTCTGCTCGTCAGGGAGCCTGCTTCCCCCTCTCTCTCTGCCTGCCTCTCTGCCTACTTGTGATCTCTCTCTATGTGTCAAATAAATAAATAAAATATTTAAAAACAAAAAACAATACCCAAGCCAGGAATATACTTGTTACGCCATTAAGTAAAGAGGCACTAGAACAATCATGACAGGTCAAAAGGCCAAAGAAACCATCATCGTGGGGCTTCCCCTGGCCAAACCTGGAAGAATTTATGCATCAAAATAAATAATGGTAGTAATGAATTATAGTCCAATGAATAAAAAAAGAAATTCATTTCTCCAAATTTATATAGCTAAAAAGATTAAGGGAAATTAAAAACATGCATACATGTGTACATACAAGAAAATGAAAAGCTCTTCCTTACAAAAGGAATATCAATGAAAGTAGAAAGAATGGTGACATTTGAAAATTAACATAACACAGCCATAACTCTACTAATTTAGACAATAGATAAAACATATGAGTCAAAATGTGATAACACAATCTCATTGTATCTGGCCACAAATTACGTAATAATTACAAAGGCAGAAAACAAAGGTCACAGTTAACAAGTATTTATGAATTTACAGTGTAGAAATCTGACTGAACACCACCTCAAACAAGTGATCGACAATGTTAATATCATTGACACAGAAAACACAGGCCTCCTTGCTTTGATATACTGAGAAAGACACAACATTACTTCTATGGTATTGCCACAAAATGCATAACCTAAATCTAGTCATGAGGAAACTATCTAAAATTGAGGGACATTATATAAACATAAGGCCTGAACTCATTCAAAATGTCAATGTCAAGAAAGAAAAGAGAAAGGCTAAGGAACACTTTAAAATTTAAAGAGACATGAAAACTAAAATATATGATCATGGATTGGATCTTAGTGGAAAGGAGTTTAAGATATCAAGGACATAACTGGGACACTGATGACATCTGAGCTGAACTACAGATTAGATAATGGCATTTTACTAAGGTTAGATTTCCTATTTTTCATAATTGTACAGTGCTTACATGATTGGATACTCTTGTCCTTAGAAAATGTACACCTAAACAGTCAGGGGTTAAAGAAAGAACAATCTCAAGTGTGCAAATGACTCTTGAGTGGCTCAGGAAATAAATTTAAAATACACATTAGGAGTAACAGGGCAAGCAATCACACAAACTACAAAGCAAACCAGGTAAAAGAAAAACTATTGGTGAATCTCAGTAAAAGGATATATGAAGTTCTTTGTGCTAATCCTAAAATTTCCCTAAGGTTGAAAGTATATCAATATAAAAGAAAGAAGGTTTATATAATTTTATCTTGTTAAAATTATATGTGAGTGCATTCTGAGAATTACAAGAAAATCTGGAAATATCGAGCATTACACCAGAGTATCAATGCTGTTCCTTCCCTTACCTTTCTAACAGATTGTGGATTGCTTTGAAGAGCAATGTCCGACATTCATAGGAAAGGCCATTTTCCCAGAGTCCTTCTTCCACAACTGAAAAAAGCAAAACAAAACAAAAAAAATAAACCAGTAAGTAAGGTGTAAGAAAGGTGTCCAAATAAAAATTAACTTTCAAAACATTTTTCTAAAGCAAAGTTAATACAGTCACTGAAATGAATTATCTCATGCTGAAACTGAGAAAGGAAGTTAAATACTTGCCCAAAGTCATAAAATACCTACATACAGAAGGAAATAACAGGTTTTAATTTTAAAGTCTTCAGAATATAAGCATGGTACAATCTCTCTCCAGTGAAAGTCTTTCCAAATCAATTCTTCAAAATTTGAAATCATTTGAAATTTTCAAGTTAATCATTCTACCTAACACTGCCACAAAGACAAATTTTGTTGAAATTCTACTTAAAGATAACAAAATGTCACAAACTAATGCTAAGGTCAGCATCTATATTTTTAAAGGAAAAACTAAAAGGAGAAAATACTCAAAGATTTAGTTTTTCAAATTTCCTTCAATGTTCTAAAGACAGTATCTCAATAGAGTTTTAAGGACATGATTTTAAGGAAAATGCCAGGAAATTAAATCTTAAAATAAAATCAAATTTATTTCCTAAACTCGTAATTTCATTAATGTTCGCCATTTTTTTGCCATATTTGCCTCAAAAATATAACATAACAAACACTGAGCCACAAGTAACTCTAACACCAAGAGAATCCAATAGACTAACAACACCCTGTGCATTCCTAACATTCTTTTCTTATATAAAAGGATATAAAACACCCTAGAGAAAACAGCTAATTTCCTTTTAAGTTTTATTAGTTTACTTCAAGATAGCAAAAAATTGGAAGGATGGAAAAGATTTTTGCAGAAGAAAATTTTCTCTCCCTTTTACTTGTTATCTTGACAAAAGCAATCACCAGAGAAAATTTTGACAGAATTAAAACACATGTTAAACCCACAATGCATTTGTAATGCTTTTACCACCCCAATAGACATCTCAAAATGCATCTCCATATTCTCCAATAACACAGAATTATAAAAAGTGTATTTACATTCATGGATTTTATCTATAGGATTTTTTTTAATGATAAAACTGGGTAATTTTATCCTTGGTATATCAGATAGGTTTTTTATTTTCCTGCCTATGTGGCTAACCGTGATTTACCAAATTTTCCTAAAGCACCCTCTGTCAGAAATATTTTATTATTTATCACTAAAGAAATGAAAATAAAGTAAAGCAAATAAACAAATATTTCCGCTAGCAATAGACTGCCTCTGTTCAAGACAAAACAACCTAAAGTTTTCTACAATCCTCTGAAGGTGTCATGAATCCGTGTTTTCACACATTTATCTTCTAGGTAGAGCTTTTCCTGGGTAAGAAAGAGAGCTAACGTTTCAAGAAAATGAACACCCCATATTAATTTGCTTTTCCTTCCTAATGTGTCTCACTGACTATAAGACACCATCAATTTTAAGAAGCACGATTTTTTATACATCACTGAAGGTGAAGGGGTAGAAATGAGCTGGCAATTAAACTATAACATGGCTCTTATCACTTAGGACTTTTAATTTGCAATTATTTAAAGAGCTCTTTTATATTTATTAACATGTTTGTTTTAAGATTTATTTATTTATTCTAGAGAGAGAGAGAAAGGAAGCCAAGGGTAGGGACAGAGAAAGAGGGAAAGAGAAGCAGATTTCCTGCTGAGCACAAAGCCCAATGCTGAGCTGGATCTCATGATCATGAAATTATGACCTCAGCCAAAGCCAGGAGTGGGAACTTAACCGACTGAGCCATCCATGTGCCCTACCGATATGTTTTTCAAATATCATTATTGTACATACATAAAACAGATAATATAAGCCCCCCCCACAAAAAAGTTAAAAATTCCTAAAACTTCGTCAGCATTCAGTGTGTGATTCTCCTGAATCACACTGTGACTCAGTCACTAGTGTGTCTTTCTACGTAAGTCTTTTGTGTGCTGGTGATACAGCACTTGCGAAAAGTACCACTCTTCTTTCCAAGATTTTTTTCCAAGTTGGTGACATATTTTGCATGTTTTCTTTAAAAATAATAATAATAATAATAATAATAATAATAATTAAAATCTTCAAACATACTTTAAAATAACAGAACTAATAAATTTATATACCAAATTATCAACATTATGTCAGCTGCTTCAACCACTCTGTTTTTTTCTTTCTTTTTGTTCTTTTTGATATACTTTAAAGCACATACTTTGGTATACATCAAATCAGAATCCAAACAAAGTCTGTCAATGGCCTCTCATGTCACATCTCTAAGTCACCTTAATCTGCAACAGCTCATCTTTTTTTGCACATGCCATTAATTTATTGACAAAACCAGTTAAGGATCTTATAGAATACTTCATATTCAATTCTAATTGCTTCCTCCCTCATGATATCATTTTTTTTTAAAGATTTTATTATTTATTTGACAGAGAGAAACACAGAGAGGGAACGCAAGCAGAGGGAATGGTAGCGGGAGAAGCAGGCTCCCCGCTGAGCGAAGAGCCGGATACAGGGCTCGATCCAGACACCTAAAGACTGAGCCACCCAGCCGGCCCTCATGATATCATTTTTTTAATGTTGCTGCTACTCTGACCTTAACAAAACATGTCAAATTCTCAGACAACAACCATAACTCTCTATTTCTTCCTCAACTGGTCCTGAAATGTTTCTGTATCTGAAATGTTTAAATGTTACAGCTGTCCAATCATGTGATGTGGAATACTAAAAACAGGTTTGACCAATTTTTAGATACCATTATAATTTTATCGTGATTTCAACAATTTTAAAACAGATTGTAGAACTGATTTTTTTCTTCAAAAAATTTCTTAAAAGAATAAAAAAAAAACCTACAACTAACATCATATTTAATGTTAAAAGACTGAATATTTTCCCCCTAATATCAAGAACAAGGCAAGGATGTCTGCTCTCACCACTCTTATTCTAATTTAATGGAGGTGTCAGCCAATACAATAAGGCAAGAAAAAAAAAAATACCAAGCATACTAATTGGAATAGAAGAAATAAAACATCTCTGTTTACAAATGACATGACTATTAGAAAATCCTACAGAATCAACAGAAAAAAAAGCTAGTAGATCTAAAAGTGAGATTAGCTAGAACAAAAAATACTGGAATCAACAGAAACAAAAAAATCGTATTTCTATATACTATAATGAATAAGAAATTGCATTTTTTTTAAGATTTTCATTTATAGTAGCACCACAACCCATGAAGTCCTTGGATATAAAACTTAAATATTATGTGAAAGAACTAAATACTGAAAATTGTGATAATGATAAATGAAATCAAAGAGACATAAATAAATGCAGAAGTACATATTGATCACAGACAGAAAAAGTTATTGCCAAGATGTCAATTCTTCTAAAACTAACCTATAGCATCAACTCAATTACAGTCAAGAATCTCTACAGGACTTATAGAAAGAGAACAATTGCATTTATATGACAAAGTGAAGGAACTAGAATACCCAAAATAATGTGGTAAAAGAAAAATATAGCTAGGAGACTTCCACCACATGACTTCCAGATTTACTACAGAACTAGAATTGACAAGATAGTGTGGTACTAGAAATAGGATGAATCTACACATCAACACAACAGAATAAAGAGTTCACAAATAGACCCACAAACATATGGTCAATAGAGTTCCAAAAAAGGTACAAAGGTAATTCAGCAGAGAAAGAACAGTCTTTTCAACAAATGGTGCTGAAATAATCTCTACGCAAAAGAATGACCTTCAAACCATAAGTCACACCATATAGAAAAATAAACCCCAAAATGCAAAACCTAAAAAAACCTAAAAAACCTGTAAAATTTCAAAAACATAAGAGAAACTTTAAGCTTAGATTAGCGAAAAGTTCTTAGATAGCGTAGGGGGAAAAAAGGAATGAAAAAAAAGTTCTTAGATATGATACCAAAAGCATGATCCATAATGATAAACTGTTCAATAGGGCTTCATCAAAATGAAGAACTTTCTCTTAAAAAAAAAAAAAACACGGAAAGGTTATGTTCAGCTACGAAAAAGACAAGCCACAGATGAGAGATAAAGCAGTTACAAATCATATATCTGACAAGAACTTTTATTTACAATATGATACTCTTCTTTAAAAATCTCAAGACTCGGGGCACCTGGGTGGCTCAGTGGGTTAAAGCCTCTGCCTTCAGCTCAGGTCATGATCTCAGGGTCCTGGGATCGAGCCCCACATCAGGCTCTCTGCTCAGTGGGGAGCCTGCTTCCCCCCTCTCTCTGCCTGCTTGTGATCTCTCTCTCTCTCCCTCTGTCAAATAAATAAATAAATAAACAAACAAACAAACAAATAAATAAAATCTTTAAGAATCTCAAGACTCAACCAAAGTGGAAAAAAATCATTTTAGATAATGAACAATAGATTTGAACAAACACCTCACCAAAGAAGATACATAAATGCCAAATAAAAACATGAAGAGATGCTCAAAACATCACCAGTCATTAAGGAGTTGCAAATTAAAATCACAGTATCATCCTTTAGAATGGCTTAAAAGAAAAACCGAAAATACTAAATACTAGTGAGCACAGAGTAATTGTAATGGTCATGTACTGCTGATAGGAATGCAAAAATTTGAAACAGTTGACTTTGGCAATTTTTTCTGAAGTTAAACATATACTTGCCATGCAGCCCAGCAATATCCATCGTGTGTGTGTGTGTGTGTGTGTCTATTCAAGTAGAATAAGAACTTGTGTCCACATGAAAAACTATAACAAATACTTAGAGCTGGCTTGTTGCTGTTTTTCCAAAAATGCCAGGAACTGGAAACCACCCAAAAAGTCCCTCAACTGGGGAAAGAACAAACAGTAGACAATCCATACATTGAGATATTATTCAGAAATAAAAGGCGCCTGGGTAGCTCCATCACTTAAGTACCTAGCTTTTGATTTCAGCTCAGGTCATGATTTTAGGGTCCTGGGATCAGCCCTGCATAGGGCTCTGTGATCGGCAGGGAGTCAGCTTGAAGATTTTCTCTCTCCCCCTCCCGCTGTCCCTATCCTGGCTCATGTGCCCATGAGTTCTCTCTCTCTCTCAAATAAATAAATCAAGGAAAGGGAAAGGGAAAGGGAAAGGGAAAGGGAAAGGGAAAGGGAAAGGGAAAGGGAAAGG
>JAQQSY010007405.1:0-10477 GCA_028646535.1 Procyon lotor
TCTTAATGTTGTTGATTAACCTCTTTGCTATTGTCTAACATCTGTTTTTCAAAGTGTCTATAATTTCTGTGTTCTAATAAAAGGAGAATATTTTTGTGGCCTTCACATGTAAAAGACAAGTTCATTTGTGATAAAATTACTGATGGAACAGATTATTTCCTTTTTAATTCTGAACACATTACTCCTTTATATTCTCAAATTACAGCCCATCTCATTTTCCTCCCATGTGGATAACTTTCTTGTCCTATAAATGTTCCTTTGCCTAATAAGCTCTGAATATGAGCCAGGAACTTTCAAATCCACTTTACTTAGATTTGCACATTTAAACCTTGAAAAACTTTGAGGTATGTATAATCATTAACCATTTGAAGATAAGAAAACCAAGTCCTGAAGAAGAAATATCTTATATAATGTCACTCAATATATAAGTGCCGTATTAGTCGATACAACTAAATTATGTTGTGGTAACTAACAACTACAGAAATACATGAAAGGTTACTTTTTTATAAAAGTCTGGTGCAGAATCACACAATTTTCAAGGCAGCTGTGCTCTTTGTGTTAGTTCACAATTCAACTACTTTGATGTGATAGCCCAATGGGTGCTTTGATGCCCAGAGTTGTAAGGAAAGAAAGGGCAAAAAGTCTTGAGTTGGCAATTAAATGATTCAAACAGAAGTGACATACATTGGTATCTTTTTTTTTCTTTCAAGAATATTAATATGTAAGGAAAAAATTGGGGTATTAATTCTTTGTTTCCTTGACTTAATATTTATGAAAGTCTATCTCTTTCATCTCTTTTGACTTTGCTTAAATTTGGGCAGAGCATTTAAACAAATCTTAAATTTTAATATTCTTGGTCAATTCTCTTTTTAAATTAATTTATTTATGAAGTTTTTGCAGTCCTATCTTATTTTACCATCTTCTATTTTTATTTCATCTTATCCGGTCTTCATTTTTACTCCTACATTAAATACATTTTTGGGTGTCTGCACAACTTCCAAACAGTTTCTTTCATAAACATAGCTTTCTATGATAGGTAGAAAGATATGTTAATTAGATAGTACTCAGGAAGAAACATTCTGTTCACCTGCAGGAAAGACAGTTATCTCTCAGCCTCCAGCTGTCAATATCTTCAGGGTCAGTCTCCACTGCAAAAAAAACCCAAAAAAACTGTCTTGCTCTAGGTCATGATTTTTCCTGGGACAACCCATATCTGGTGGCAGAGTGTGGTGGGAGTATAAACGCTTACTCATATCAGCCCAGATGGACAAACCTCATGAGCAATATTCACTTCAGCATATAACCAAAGTGGTAAACTTGTTTTGCAGTTCAATTTATCCCTCTTCATAATCCTACTTCCTCTCCTTTCCTTTTTAAAAGTATTGTTCCTTAGTGAATATTTTGCACTTGGAACTGTGTATCAATTTACATGATCAGGAAGATTCACCTTGCAACACTAACAACAATATACATGCAGAATTTGGGCCACCTCCATCATAGTATTCTCTGTCTTAGACCAGTTAGAAATTTTGCAGAATATCAGGCTGATCCTTTATATTGATGAAATAATGCTTAGTGATTGATCTGGATGAGCAAGATGTGGCCAATCCACCAATAGGATTAGTAGGACACATGTGGTCCATAGGCTGTGAGGAAAGCACTATGAATACTCAGTAACCTACCATATAAGTAAAATATTTGGGAAAATAGTCATCAATGGCATCCTCTCAAATATAAAAGAGAAGTAAACACCCCTTGTAGTCTTACCATTAAGAAAGAAGTATAATGTCTGTTAGGTTTTGGGTTTTCAGGCGGCAACATGTTCCATATCTGTGAGTATTGTTATGATTCATACACTTTTGATTTTCCCAGCTTTAAGCAGGATTCAGAGAAGGACAAGGGTCTGCATCAGGTCTAGTCTTCAGAGGAAGTAGCCCTATCATGTGGCCTATACAATACAACAGAGCCTGTATTATAGGAGGTGTCAATGGAAATGTAGAGGTTGTGTTAACATTCAGTAGCAATCCTAACACAGGCCTTTGGAGTTCTGGAACAAGAAGATGTTGTCAGCAGTAGAGAATTATGAATCTCATGAAAAACAGACTTGTTTTTCTCTACAACAGACTTGTAGAGAAGGAATACGTGGCCATGCAGTACTATGCATCTATAAGACCAGAGAAGCCCATGATTAGCTGGATTCTATCAGATTTATCAAGTCATAAGGCCAGATGGACCTAGCACTATGCATTTTAACAAAGAAATGGTACATTTGCAATTAAGGTCTTTTTTTTTTTAAGATTTTATTTATTTGACAGAGAGAAACACAGCGAGAAAGGGAACACAAGCAGAGAAAATGGTAGCGGGAGAAGCAGGCTTCCTGCTGAGCAGGGAGCCTGATGTGGGGCTCGATCCCAGGACCCTGGGATCATGACCTGAGCAGAAGGCAGACACTTAACAACTGAGCCACCCAGGTGCCCCTGGAATTAAGGTCTTGAGTGTGCCTATAAGGCAGAAGTAAGATGCACAAGCATGTAGACTAGAACTCCATGGCATTCAACACTGTTACCTCAGTGCTTTTTTTCAACTCATGCTTAGACATAGGTCATTCCTTAGGGCCATTTTAAGAAAACAGAAAAAAAAGTCCATTTGGTTATAGATAGCTTGGATTTCTATGTGATTAAAAATTCAAAATTGATGATGACTGCATTATGCTTCTTTCAAGGAAGATCTTCAAAGACAGAGTTTAGTGAAAATGCTCCCAATGGGTAATTTCAGGAACAATATCACATAGTCTAATTTATGTATGATAAAGGGAATCAGGTTTATCAAATGCATGGTCATATGGCAGTTGCAAATGGCTTGGTCAATTGGTCAAGGGCCTGGAAAGAAAAAGATTGGAAGCAAGGAATTCAGGTTGGCATGGACACAGAGTGGGAAGATCTATTACATGTTAACAACCACCAGAAGACATGTCACAAAAGATGTTAAATTAAATAATAAGAGGACAAAGTCACTGGATAGATTAATATCTAACAGCTTCTCCCATTGACCACGCTAGAACTAACAACAGGTACAAGAAAGAAGTGGTCACTGTGGCAGAAGTGGAGAATATGTATGGGTCCAACAGAATGGACACTCATTAAGACTGATCTAGCTACTGCCATTGTCAAATCCAGCCTTCTAGAATTAAAGATTGGTGCTCAAGACCCAGTGTGGCATTACTGTAGGAGACAATCCAGTCACTCACTGGCAAGATACCTATGTTAGATTCTTTCCATCCCAACATGGTGACCAGTTTGGTCTCATAGAAATGGATATATATTCTGGATATGAGTTTGCCTTTATTGGCCTCAAGACCTCAACAAGTACAACTATTAGAGGGTTTTCAGAATGTTTAGTCCATTGGGTTGGATCCCACCTAATATTCCCTGGGACCAAGAGACACACTTTTAAGCACATGAGTAGACTCATGGCCATGGGATCCACTGATCAGATCACATTCTATATCAGTCAAGATATACTGACCTAATATGCAATTGAAGCAATGGCTGATACATATGTAGGTCAGCATTCTGGAGGCAATATTCTTTGAAAATGGGATATCAGGATATACACTGATTCAAAAATCTTTTATGGCTCTGTGTCCCAATAGAAAGAACATGGTTCTATAATATAAGGACAGGAATCAGAAGGATTCCCAGGGGCCATTATTCTAGTAACTCATTAAGGGACTTTATAATTCCTATCTCTGCAACCCTGGCTCTTTAGAATAGAGTCTTTAGGTTTCTAAAAGATTGATGTTTTTGCTAGGGTAAACAGCAAGTGTCCCATGTACCTATAAACTATAGTTGCCTCCTGGGCACTTTGGGTTCCATGTGCCAGAGATAAGTAGATAAGAAGTAGAGTCACCATCTAAGCTGTAGTAATTGATCCTAATCATTATGAAAAGGTAAGAGAAGTTAAGACTATGTATGGAAGGCAGGTTACGTACCACTTGGTGATTCCTTGCCCAATTGTGACTATAAAGAGACAAATACAACAACCTGGCCTGAGAAGTAATGATGATAAGGAGGTCAAACCCTCAGAGACTGGGAATATGGACCCAATCACGAAGTCATCCTGAAAGCCAATAGAAGTAGTAGCTGAAATGAAGATGCAAGAGACTGATAGTGGAGGAAAGAATCTATGAGTGCCAGCTGGGCCTGTAGAATAGCCATAGAATGGAGTATGAGGTTTATCCAACTAATGTCTCTCTTCTGTTTCCCTTCTGGAAAAGAGTCCCATGGACTCATGGAGGAGCTTATCACCAAAAGTACATGGGGAAGTAGATCCAAGAGGCACAAGGGGTGGATTGTGGTAGTCACAGTGATGCTCCATCCAGATTTCCCTTCAAGAAAGCACTTGTGGTTCAGCTCCTTCATCCCTCTTCTCAGCCATAAAGAGCTGCCTGCCTGAAGGTCACACACTAGGACAGCCTGTATCTGATGACTGAG
Organism: Procyon lotor; assembly: GCA_028646535.1. Classification (NCBI taxonomy): domain Eukaryota; kingdom Metazoa; phylum Chordata; class Mammalia; order Carnivora; family Procyonidae; genus Procyon; species Procyon lotor. The sequence continues at coordinate 4,494 of JAQQSY010007405.1, forward strand.
AAAGATAGGAATATAAAGGCCTGATAGAAAACAAGTGATATCTGGTGGGTGATATTTGCTCCAGGGCTCCAAGTTGCTTTGGTCAGAACATTGTTAGGCCTGTGTTGCATGGGCAACTGCTCTGTGGAGAGAAAAGCAAAGCAAATATGAAGGCATATGACCGAAGACAAACAGAATGACTACCATGCTAGAGGTTGCCAAATAGTTCCTATTGCCTAGACAGACACCCATTGAAGGCTTGCTACTCTTAAATTCCCTGGCACAGCCTGGATCCTTTCACAAAATCTCCTATGTTATTTTTTTCCTCACCTTAATTTTGGTGGAAGTGGATTTCTGTTTCTTACAACCGAAAGTTCTTAGACATAAGCAAGCTACCTATTTGTGCTTACTAGCTTATGTTCTTTTATAAAGGCCACTTTTTTCTGTGACAAAAATATCCTAATTATCTTTGGGTTCCTGCTATAGATAATGTTCAAATATTTGCTTTTCTGTTGCATCTTCATGATAATTCTTTATTTACTTCATTTTACCTAGAATTTCAAAAGAAGTTTTGCCCTTTTTTTCCTTTAATTTCTTTATTATAGATTGACCAAATAACAATTTATTCACATGCGTCATTTCATTAATTGAGATGTGAGAATGTGCTTATCTGGGCAAACTTTTCATATAAGCACTAGTTAAATCCCCTCCTCATATCTAGACCTGAGATTTGATTTATAAAATTCAGTTTCGTGCCCTATTTCCATAAGCCAACTACATCTGTAGAACATAGGTTTCCTATACTAAGCTCTAACTAAGACCATTGCTTGGTTTTCTGATAATCAAAAATAAGGAATCGCAGGATGCTGAGAATGTACTATTTCTGAGAATGTTTTCATTTCCACCCCACTGAAAGTGCTTTATTTTGGATGAAAATACTTCTAGGTTGCAATGTTGTATGCTGCTTCACCACTTTCAGTCTTCCTGACCCCCTGCTGCATTGATTTTTTAGCATTGCAATTCCCAAATGACTATAAAACTATGGGCAAGAGCACAAAAATCCTCTTCAAACTATACCAACTGTACAGCATAATGATAACTATCTGGTTTTCCAGTTAGTGGAGATTTGGGTCTCTGGGTCAGACTTTAAAGTTAGAAAATAAATGGAATTTCTTTCTATGTTTCTGCCGGTAAATCTGCTTGATTTCACCAGTAAAGTATGAGTAAGCCCATAATTACTTTTCCAATTTAGTTAAATCATAGGTGAACAATTGTAGTTAATGGGAATAACTTCCAAATTGTGATATCAATATCTCCATGTTTCCACTCTGGTTATTAGTTAGTTAGTTTTTTGTTTAAGCTAACTTCTGGTCTCAGTCTACCACACTATTTTGAAGTCAAAATTGTCTTGTATTTGTTTAATCCATGCTCTATTTTCTCTTACCTTCTCTTCATTCTTGACCATGCACTATCAATGATTATAACAGCCTTAAAACTCACCTCTTCACTTGTGTCATTTATTAAACTATTGTGAATCTGCTGCAGGCTTAAGTTTCTATGTTCAAGTTTGCTATGCTAAGCCTGGAACTCTACAAACCATCCTTCTTAGTTGGTTAGCTGGAGCCCATGAACTACGAAGTGACACGGGTGAATTTTACTTATGATATGCTGATTGAGAAAAAAAACAGACACAAAGACCCACATGCATACCATAGGATTCCATTTATATGAAATGCTAAAGCAAAGTAAAATAAATTTAAGGTGACAGAAATCATGATAGCCTTTGCCTATGGTGTGCATGGACTGACTAGAACAGGGCATACCCACCAAAAAGTGTCTTTAGATGATTCTGTCTCTATTGAGGTGTTGTTTACATAGGAATGCACACTTGTCATTTGCTGTCAAAACAGCAAAACAGAGACCTAAAAATTAACATATGATTTTAAAATTCAAAATGATGGTTACCTTTCAAACACACGGATAATGACTAATTGTTAATTATTAGCATTTAAATGTTTCTTGAGAGAATTGGCATAACTAACCCAGAACCTAGTTTCCCACAAAATGGATTATCAGAAAAAGAAAGAAGGAAAAGCCCAAAAGAGGAGGAAGGAGAGGGTGATGATGAACTAGACAAAACAAAGGTAACCTTGTAAGAGGCAAAGTTTTGAGCCAGCGCAGCACCCCCTAAGTCTAAAGGAATAGTGAAGTCTGTCCCACACGCTTCATATGATGTGAACAATAAATTTCAGTTCTGCTCTCCTGGTTGACAGCTGTTTTCAGGGTAAGAAAAAGAGAAAAGAGAATGAGTTCTACTTGAACAAAACAGATGGCTACTTAAGTATATAAATTTCTGCAATTTAAGATTACAAAAGCAGAAAGAAATACATTTTCTACATTGTCTTTATTTTTAGACTTTGATTGAGACTTTCCCTCTAGCTGCATTGTCCATTGCCTGCCAGGTTGTCAATAATGTAGCCAATTTTAAAATGAGAAATAAATATCATGGTCACTACAGCTGTTGCTTTATTTGATGTGCATGTATATATTTTCTGTTCAATAGATGTATCTCTTTTATTATATGTTTATTTTCCAGTTTTACACATCTGCCTGTATGCATTCTCTCTCTCCATATGTATTAATTGATGTGCTATTAAGCTATTATTGGCATAAATATTAATTATTGCAAATCTGCTGTAAAGCCACATTCATCCAATTTTTCTACACAAGAGAAAAGCTTTTGCTTCAGTTTAGTAACTGAGATACTGGAATAAAGCTGTAAGCACTTAGGTTATTGCAAAGGTGTTTTAGCGATTTAGTAATATTTTTTGTGATCTTTGCTGGAGGAACCAAAAATATTGAGGCTGTTAATCTACCATAAATCTGCCAGCCTGAGTTTCTAGGAGATCTATTCTAATCCCTTCGTCAGGTGCATTTCTAGAGACCACATCTGAGGTAAATCTTTATTGAACCAGGTTCCTTTCATCCCTAACAACAACAACAACAAAAAAAACCAACATACCAACCCTTCTCTTCAGATATTTCTAATAAGATGGGAAATATTTTAGAAAGGAACCTACTTAATTGATACATAAAAAAAGTCAAGATACTCTTCTCAGTATCCAGGTCTCTTTCCCCTCATGTCATCTGGATAGTAATGGCAATGTAAAGTCATTGAGAGGAGAGTTGTATGTCTCTCTTCCAGTTGAGCCAAAGAAATGAACGATTCTTTTGGGAAGGCTGGTAAATCCGAGAGAGAGTTTGAAAAAAGCTAATATCAAAGTAATGCCTTCATTCCCATCCACAGGCAGAGATGATCTTTCAGTCTGCCCAGAAAATGGCCCCAACTCTGTCTTTGTTAAGCTTGATCTGTTGACAGTTTTGTTTAGACTGGCTTATATAAGAAGGGATATAATATATATGAATAAATATATACGAATGAAATAAGGCCACAGAGATAACCACAGTGGTGTTATCATATCTATAGAATTTGAAATGTAGCAAGAACACAGCTACCAGAGGTGCCACGGTGTTAAAACAAACAAGCAAACAAAAAAAAGCTCCCATTTTAATTTGGACAATTTTAGATTATTTCTTGGTCTCAAAAATACGAGTTATTTCAGTAATATTTTGTTGAATTATCCCTGAATATTGAGGCATTATTGAGGATATATGTCAATTAAATATATATATGTATACACACACATATGTATATGGTTTATATACACATATATAGTATATATATATATATATTTTGCTTTATAGATATGTTTAGCTCTGTAGATATACTTGGCTATATATATACATACACACATATATATTTCCTGTAATTATTGTTATAATACATTAATGTAATAATTATTAACATAGTATTAGAGAGAGAAAGAGAGGGACTATGTGTATGTTGGAGACAAAAGCTTCCAAACATGTTTATAATTACAGATATCTATATGCCCAAACACTTACTTGGATATTTAATATGTATTTCTTTTTTAACATAGTTATTACTATAAATCTAGATAACCTCTAGCAAAAACAGAAGCTAGAATTAGCATAAAGAGCTCACTTTCAGTATAAATATTTGAAACTATATTAACCAAGAAAATATGTTAACTCTTCTTTTATGTTGAATAACAACATCAATCATTCCATGGAAGTTTACATGAAAACAGTGTAGGTTAATTTCTCTGTGAAACAGAGTGTTTTCTATAGTAGAGCATTAAATTTGAAATTTAGTATCTGTGCATGTCCTATTCACTTTATAAACTGTATTACGCTATATGCCATGGAAAACAATAGAAGAAATATAACAAGTGGATTTTTCTCAGAATTATTTTTTATGGGAAAGGGATATTAATAGCTAATAGTTGAAAGTAACTAGCATTTATTCATTACTTAATATGTACTGTCTAGTTTTCTAAGTGATTTATATTTAATAACTCATTAAATCTACATTACATTCATGGGAAGTAGCTGATTTTATAAATGGCTAACACAGGGCAGAGGGAGGTAAAATAACTTACTCAGGTTCACAGCTATTTTGGTGTCATAGTTTGACATGTCAGGAATTTGACTCCTGACACCCCCGCTAAATTAATCATATGCTTTATCTTGTGCCATATACTTTATTTTCTTGTTACTAATCATGTTTCCTTAGATTGATAGATTTAAATCTATATTAGCCTTACTTCCTGAATTTTCAGCTAACAATATTAAATCGTAAAAAGAAAAAAAATTAAATTGTGTGTAATATTATGTTACTTCAAAATTTTGAGGAATAAAATTAGAACATTAATAAATGTATAAAATGGATAAAAATGAATGTAATTCAAATGACCTCATTTAGATGACTCTTTTTAATCCTTAAGACAAATATAGGAAAAAAGAAATCATAAATTCTCTATTATCTAAACCCTGGAAAACCCAAAAGGAATGACAATGTATGCAGAAAGTATCCAACTTTTTTTGTTCTTTCAGGTACTGGTGATGTGTTGAGGAAGATAGAAAAAGTTTACTCACACTTGTCACTGACAACATCCTATGACATTAGAGCTATTCCCCATTTGTACCATGCTTTCAAGCCACTTTGTAAACTATGAATATAAGCATGATGCCCACAAATAAGTAAAATGTAAAGACTTGTATGATTTACATGCCCCCAAAACAATAACTACCAAAAAAAGTCAAAATAAATCGTGATCTTAAGCTTTCCTTCCTGGAAATTCACTCTAGAAAGGATATTGGTAGACCTTTAATCTTACCCTATCCCACTTTGTGCTTGAAGTTTCAATACATTTCAAGTGATATATGAGACCAGATAGAAGACACTGTTAAGTGATGTTCAAGTCTCAGTTCTTAATGGGGATTTTGTTCCTCTTTGGTTCTTATAAATGGAATTTCCTTCTCTCTCTTTCCTCAGCAATGGCTTTAAATCCTGTGAAAGACCCTTTACCAATCACTCTTGTCATACTTAGCACTCAATAGCTCTGTGCTGCCAAGTAAAGAAGAAACCAAATGTTTTAGTGACATTCAACTAGAAGCATATGTCAAAACAGATATGTACAAAATCAAAGATTTATTAGAATCATCGTTAAATTTCTGCCCCTGAAAATTTATAATTAGCTACATGGGAACATTAAGTCATTCTTCAAACCCCTTTGACTAATTTCCCCATAGTGCACATCTCTCTCTTTCTCTGTCTGTCTCTCCCTCCCTCTCCCTCTCCCCACTGTGAGAAAAATAAATAAATAAATAATGACTTCGAAGTGATGCAACATTTATCTTTCCAAGGGGAAAAGACTGATAACACAACATAGACGTTGACCTAAGTAAACTCTAATTTTTCAAAAGAAGACAAGTTCATGAACACATTTCTCTAACCTTTATGCTTATTTAAAAAAATACAAGAGTTCATAGACAAATCAAGTATGCAGTTCCACCAGAAAACAATCTATCTGTTTTTCTTATTGAGGAACACAATTTTATTGTCATTAATTTGTTTTTCT
>JAQQSY010007406.1:0-10477 GCA_028646535.1 Procyon lotor
CACGTGACCCATGCAATTTCAAGGGTGGGAGAGGCTTGTTTGCCCAAACAGGGTGGGAACAGTTGCAAACAGCCCCTGTGACGACCACCTCGGGCATGGAGGGCCCGTCTGAGCAGCGGACAGGGTGACAGCGAGGGAGGGAGCCGTGTCCCCAGCCATGGGTGCTGGGTGCTGGGGACAGGCATCCCGGGCAGAGGGCACTGCAAAGGTGAATGCTTGGACGTGGAAGCCAGGAGGGTATGTTCAAGCAACAGGGAAGAGATGGGCCGCTGGGTTAGAGCAGAGACTGAGGGTGCGGAGGGACGAAGGAGGGGTCCGTGGGATAAATCCAGGGGTCTATCGGGAGCACAGATCATGTGGGGTCCTGTGGAGAACAGCGAGCATCATCGTTTATTTATTTATGCCTTTATTCTCTTTCCTGAGTTGGACCGCGTCCCCCCCACATTCACGTCTACCCAGAACCTCAGGATATGACCTTATTTGAAAATAGAGTCTTCACAGACGTAATTATTAAGATAAGGTCACACGGGATTGGAGGGTGGAGGGGTAGCTAACCCAGTGACTGCTGTCACACACACACACCGAGGGAAAGAAGCCAACAAACACCAAAGAAGCCAGGAGAGGCAAGTAAGGACTTGTTCCTCAAACCTTCGGAAGGGGTACAGCCCTGGGACTTCTGGGCTCCAGACTGTGGGGGGACGAAGCCCTGGTGCCTTAAGTCCCCCAGTGTGTGGCCCGAGGGGCTGAGACAGTGGCATGAAGTGGCAGCCACGTGGGGTTGAGCTGAGCAGGGGGCACCCCGAGTTGTCTCTGACCAAGCACCTCAGGTGCCCCCAGGGGGCCAGGGGGAGGCTACTGGGCAGTCCAGGGACAGGGACGGGGCTGGCCCCAAGCGGCGGGGTCAGAGCTGGCCAGAGACATTCAGATCCTCAGTGATTCATTTTTCAAATCGGTCTTTGGAATTTATGTTTCGGGTTTTGTTTTGAAATGAGTACAGGTTCACAGGAAGTTGCAAAAGAAAACGTACGGGGATGTGCGCTGCACCCCTCCCCAGTTTCAGCCCATGGTCCCATAACTGGAGCACCTCCCAAGCTGGGAACAACAGAGCCTGGAACCACTTGGAAGGAAGCAACCGATGGCATTGGCCGAGGGACTGGACAGAGAGGAAGTGAGAAGGTGCAGAGTCATCCCTGACTTTCATCTGGGCCCAAGCACCTGGAAGAAGGGAGGGGCCGTTTATGGAGGTGGGGATACTGAGGCAGGGCTGGAGTGAGGTGGAGAGAATCAGCAGGGAGGGGAGGGTGGCAGGCGGGACGCAGTGTGGTTCGGTGGCTACGGTTTGCAAGGGCCATTTGTCACTGGAGGGAAGCTGGCAGGCAGGCAGCGGACCATCCCAGCCTGGGTGTGGCCCCTCGTTCAGGGGGAGAGACGGACTTGAAACCAAACATGCTCTAGCCTGGCGCCAGACTTCCCGGGTTCAAGTCTTGCTTCTGCCACTCAACACACAGACGCTTCTCGGAACAGAGCTTTGCACGTCAGACGTGCTCCATAAAGGCAGGCCCGGGGCAGCGGTCAGGCGACACAGAGGGGCTCCTCTGGGGACAAGGGGTAGCTGGGCAGCGGCATGAGGGCTGAGCCCAGGAACCCTGTCCCCACCCCTGAGAGGGCAGGATTTGCACCAGGTGCCCAGTTAGGGAGGATCTGGAAGGATCTGGAAGGAACTTGGAGAGCAGGAAGGAGGACACCCAGAGGATACAGGACCTAAGAGACAGACAGGAGAAAGCAGATGGGACAAGGAATGTGTCCTGTGCCCTCCTGCTGGGCAGAGTGGGCTGGGAACTGAGAACAGGCCATCAGCTCAGGCCATCATCAATACGTATTTAATGTCACGCTGCATGGCGATACATATTCCAAAGGGAGATAAAGCAAGAGACAGGGCAAAGAAAGCCGACCTCACTCATGGGAGAACAGCCTAGAGAGGCCATATAGCTGCCCAAGGACACCCAGCTTGTGACCGAGCGCAATCTGAACCCAGGCTGTGTACGAGGGACAGAAACGTGTAACCCCCAGCTAGGTTGGGGGGGGTCAGAGGCCAGCGAACGCGGTGCTTCTGGAGGCGCTGGGCCCGTCCACATCTGGAATTAACTTCACCTGGAGCCCCCCAGACGGGCCCAAGTCAGGAAACCCAGGCTCCTGGGGACCAGATCGGCACCAGGGGGTTTGCTTTGGTTTTTTCACAGCTCGTGTTTAAAAGAGCAAACGTCCCCCGTCCACCCCTGTTTTACCTTCACCCCCTGGAACGTTCGGCTTTCCTGCATTCTTTAGCAAGGGTTTCCTCGAGTTCATGCATTTATAATTCGAATGATTCTATAAAAGAAACCATTAAAGCTGAGCCCCTAGGAATTGTATCTTGCTCCCACCCCCACCTGGAAGGCTTTTAGGGCAAAATAAAAATGCCTCGCCTGAAAACCTGATGCTGTTCCAGGTACAGTAAATCCAAAGGCCGCGAGCAGGCTGCGTGGCACCGAGGGCGGGTGTCTGGCCGGCTCTCGCGGCCGTCAGAACAGCCAGGTCCGGGGACCCGCAGCCTCGGCGAAGCATTTGGTGGACAGGTGGGGGGAAGAAGAGGCACTTCCGGGGGTTTAAACCCACATCTGCCACTGACCTCCCTGTGTGGGCCGAGAGAGGTAAAGTTGGATGCTGGGGCCTCCGTGGCCTCATCTGTAAAGTGGGGATGAAGCCATTTGTCTCAACCATGCCCCCTTCCATGGTACCCAACCCAATTTTCATTTCAGCGTCTGTGCCTTAGTGGACCCTCCCTGGCCATAGGGGTGGGCCTGTGGTCTAACGACAACAACTAATCTTCCAGCTGCCCTGATGGGCTCAAGGACGGGCCCAGGACCCAACACAGCCAATGAATGGAAGAGAGGTACCCTGGAAATTTCTGGAAAAGAAACTTCCCACGTTGGCATCCAAAAGCAACCTTTTCTCTCTCCAGACAAAACTGAGGGAGGAAGAATGGATGGAGCCCCAGAAACGGCCACCAACTGGAGACCACGAGGGGATTACATTTTCAAATGGGGCTGATCTGGTGGAAAGAAGAGCAGAGAGACAGATGCAGAATCTCCGGTGACGTCACTGAGCCACTGGATCAAACCAGTCCTGAAGCTGGCTTCTGGCCCCAACCACCAAGATGAACAAACCCCTGTGATTGTTTAGTCTAAGCCGCATGCATGTGTGTCTACAAAAACAGGTGTGTGCAATTCCTCACAATTGGGATGGTTCGGTTACCGCCATTCAATATAAACCTGGCTTTTATGCAATATACCGAGGGTATCTTTCTCCATCAATGAAACACCCTGACCTCATCCCTTGCGGCCACTGAGGAGCCTTACATCTGGAAATGCCTTTACCTCATCCCTCCTACTGACAGACAATGAGGTTATGTGTCCCAGGCTCAAACAACCAACCCGTCGTTGACCCATTAGTTCATTCGGCAGCTACTAGTGAGCACCTACTGTGTGCCCGGCTCTGTGTGAGATGCAGGTACAGCAGTGAACCAGAGGTCCCCGCCACCCGGGGAGGGAGATAAGCTCGGGGATGCAGAATATGGTGACCAATGGTGGTGACAGCCACAAAGAACCTAGGACTGGATCGGGGGCAGGGACAACCGGGGGACTGGTCTGGGAGGGGGAAAGGCTTCTTAGCCACAGGGTTTCTGGGGGAGGAATGTTCCCCACAGAAAGAATGGCCAATGCCAAGTCCAGGAGGCAGGAACACACGTGGTGTGTTTGAAGAACAGGGATGCGGTGATGAGGCTGGGTCCCTGGGGGCCTCCATGGGGGCTCTGGATCACACTCCAGGTATGACGGCAGCCACAGACGGTCTGGAGAGTGGGGCGTGGCCAGACTTCGGTGGTGAGAGGCCCACTCAGGCTGGTGTAGGGGGAAGAGGATGGCCCAGAAATGAGCCCCCTCCCACAAGGCTCTCCTCTGCCCCCCCACCAGTTTGGGCAGCTTCTCTGGGTCCTGGCCGCATTCTGCTGCCTGCTCATGTGCCCTGCAAGTCAGGGGCAAGGGGGTCCCCTCCACCTACTGCCCCAGCACAGGTCAAGGCTCCAAGATGGGCCACAGCACATTCACCAAACAGACGGCGGCAACACAGTGGCTGGTCCCTGGCCCCCAGCACTCAGGCCGTCGGGGGGGGCACTGGATGAGGTGCGCAGGTGTCCCAGGAGCACCCCTCCCCCAGAGCCCTGACAACCAAAACTGTCTGCACACATTGCCAGGTGTCCCCTGGAGGTCACACGTCCCCGGAGGCAAGCCACAGCTTGGCACACATCCTCCCTAAGGCAAGCCCTGCTGCTGGACAGATGCACAAAGGCGCGTCCTCGAAGTCAAGTTTTTAACTGCAGAACTCCAGAGACAGTATGGCGTTTTACCCAGGCAGTTCACAGACCAGGCACCTAAGTAATATATTCATCCTTTTACGCATATTCATGGTGCACAGGCCGGGTAGGTTCTCATGAACCTACGTTCATGAGAGTTTTTTAGTTTTGTTTCAATACCCCCCCAAAAGGGGCCGAGAAGCGTTTTACTGGAGGAGAGGGCATGTGGCTTATCTAGCAGAAGAATTAGATTTCATTTTATGACATCACAGGTTATTGGCTTTACTTAGCTCGAGCTAAGTAAAGGGCAAGTATCTGTTTTGATGGTGTGAATCTAAATGTGAGTATCACCGATAGGGAGGGACCCCGGTCACATGCATTGGGCAGAGGGCTGGAGGGAGGAGAAGTAACTGATCGAGGCAGGGAGGAACGAGAAACGTAATACTTGAACCATAAGGTCTGTGTCTTCCGGGAAGTTGGAAAAGATGTACAGTCTAGCTAAGGATTACTAGGTTAAAAAAAAAAAAAAGCCCACCTGAAGATTTGCCCAAGAGCAGCGTTGCCAGATTTTTGGCAAATTAAAATACAGGATGCCTGGCTGAATCTGAATTTCAGGGAAATGAAGAGTATTGGCACTATATGAACACAAATTCAAATTTAACGGGATGTCCTGGATTTTAATCCACCCAGAGGCGCTCGAGTGAGGAGAGGAAGGTCTTCCCAAAGTAGCCTTAGATCTGATCCCCCTGCTGGCCGCAGCCGCATGGAATGGACGAGGCATCTGGTCTACCTTCGTGGGCTCAGGGCAATGGCTTCACTGTTCTCTTCTTCTCTGGTAGAACGCATGGCTTGCCTCTTTGTGGGATGTTTTACTTCTGTTTTTGTTTGGGGTTTCCTATTTTTTTAATTTAAGTGTTTAAACGAACATCTTGGATACAGATGTGTGAGTCTTCACAAATGTACAGACTGATGTGGTCAACACTTCGATCAAGACGCAGAATGGCTCCCATGCTGCCTTTGTCTCAGCGCGTCGAAGCTGGAGATGCCTCTGCTTCCTGGGGACAAGGGTCAAGGTCTGGAGACATTTTGGGGTTTTACAACTTGAGGGAGGTGCTTCTCCGTCTGATGGGTAGAGGTCAGGGATGGGGCTAAACATCATATGGTGTTCAGGAGGACCCCCCCACACACAGAGAGAGAGAGAAGGAGCCAGCCCTAGATGTCAACATGCTGAGGGAGAGGAACTCTACTTTCTAGACCTGCTCTTGCTCCAAGACCCTCCCCCGTCTCCCACACAGCTCCTCCTAGGATGGGTGCTGCAGGCTTCTCAGAGATGTTCTCCTCCCTAAAAACGTAGGCAGAAGGAAAGAAGATCCTTTGGCCCACCTGCTTCCTTCTTCCGTGCTTGGGGATGTGGAGGCCGCCATCTTGCCAAATGTGATGTGGTGAGTCTCAGGTCACAGCATGGAGCCAGGAGGGGAAAGATCTTGACTATTGTTGGTTCTGTAACCCAAGGCTTGGCAAACTACAGCCTGCAGGCCAAATCCAGCCTACCGCCTGTTTTTGCAAATAAAGTTTTATTGGAACACTGCCTTGCACACTGGTACCTGTATTTACCAGTACATGTATTTACCGACTTCCCCGAAGACACAGACTTTATGGTTCAAGTATTACGTTTCTCGTTCCTCCCTGCCTCGATCAGTAACCTCTCCTCCCTCCAGCCCTCTGCTGAATGCAAATGGCCAGGGTCCCTCCCTGGTCGGTGATGCTCTAATGCCACAGTTGAGGAGCTGTGACAGAAATTATCTGACCCACAAAGCCTAAAACATTTACTCTCTGGTACTTTATGGGAAAAGTTGGCTGACCTCTGCTCTAACCAACCCTGGATCCGCATATTTCCAGAGTTGTAAAGGAAACCATAACTGCCCGACATAAGACACTTTTATTGTCTATCATTTGCCCATGAAAGTATTCCTCACGGAGTTGATTCTCTCCGTGATTGGCTCACAATAAAGATGAGAAACAAGCATTACTGAGTGTTTGCTCTGTGCCAGGCACTGTGCTGGCCCAGTCCACATGCTGCTGCTCAGGCAGGCCCCCCGATCCCACATTTACAGACGGGGAAGCTGGCTCGAAGCTGCGAACTTGACCACCAAACCATTGCTGAGTCCAGGTGGATGGAAACACAGGAAGGAAAAGATTGCTCGGCATGAACATGGGCAACCTGCAGAGCCTCAGACGGCAGGAAGGATTCCCCAAGGCATGAGAAGAAGGTCTTCCACCAGGGGAGCCAGGTGGGCGATGGTGTGGATGCAGGACTCTGGGCCTGGACGACAGGGACGAACCAGTGGGGGTCAGGCCACCGCTGGCGGGTCCTGGAGAGGCAGAAGAAGCATCAGAAAGCCCAGCTCTGGGGAAGCTTCCCAGGAGGAGGCACGGAGCCCAAACAGGGCCTGTCGGGAGAGGAGACAGCACAGCCCAATCATAGAGAAGGTGACATCTTGGTTTTCTTGTGGTTTCTGTGTTTTCCAGGCCCAAAGCCCCCGTGGAGGCCCCCCGTGGAGGCCCCCAGCAGCAGAATGCCCTTTCCTGATTGTGCAAAACACGTTAATTCCAGCCACTTGTCTCCGTGAACCAAGGCCCAAGTGATAGGTGAGAACGTAGCTACCACTTGTGACATCCACCTGGCCCCAGTAACCCAATGTTGTCCCAGCACAGCTGCCCACCCAGCCCGGGAAGGACCCAGCTCAGCCTCTGGGTCATCAAGGCCTCCTCCTTTCTCACCCTGGCTTCTGAACAAACAGAATGTGAAGCAATCGCAAGGGCAAAGGCACCTTGGGGCCAGCTGCGCTGTGGGCGGGACCGCTCAGCAACCTCGGCTTTCCGGGGCTTAGTGCCCACAGCTGCCGTGGGCGTGTGGCTCACCTCTGGGTCCCGGCCCAGCCGAGGCCGCTGAGCATCATGCTGGGACAGCAGACGCCCTCAATCCTTTAAATGCCTTGCAATCCCATTCAATCCCCTTGGGGATGATGGAGATGAGAGGCACGTGCTCTCCGCCCGAGGAGAGAAGCCCCAGGCTCCCTTTGTGCACAGATGTCCAAAACACGGGGCAGGTGGTGGGAGAAGGGGCCCTCTTCGTCTGAGAGCAGCAGCCGGAGGCAAGGTTGGCAAACGAGACCACCAGATTGTCTTCTTGGATTGGAGAGCTAGGGTTTTTCGACGCTGCCCTCCCGAGCCTCCAAGTGATTTCTTCTCTGGACAAGAGAGAGAAGGATGACCCTATAATAAACTAGGACAAGAGGCTAAAGTCCTTGTCTTAGGAACAAATGACCAGGTGTTTCCACGTCTACAAGGACAGAAGTGCCTCCGGTTCAAGCAGTGTCTTTGTCTCCCTAGGCTTTGGGATGGAAGGTGGCAGTGGAAAAACCGGAGAGCAGCCAGAAGCCCTCCTGAGAACCCCAGAACTTGTCTTCACGCCCCCTCCCTGACCTTCAGCATACGGTCTTGTCACTCTCTACCTGCTGATGAGATCGTGGGCGACGTGACGGCAAAATCCTTCAGGCCGTAGCCCAGTGCCGACAACAATCCCGGGCTCATCAGATGTTTGTCGAGCGAAGAAATGTGTTTCCAGGCGGAGAGGCTCTCGACTGTAGGAAGCTGGTTCCAACACCCAGGTGCTGGGGCAGGGAGAGGCCGGCATCATTCCCCGGCCTGGGACACTGGACCCGGGACCGTCCTGTCCGAAGGCACGGTGCTTTTAGGAGCCCGTGAAAATCTTTTAATGTCTCTTAAAGGCAGAAGACACACATAAACTTTTGAGGGTCGCAGGAATCGTTTTCATCTTTAATCCAGCCAGGATTATAGTCATCCTTATACCATCATGGTCAAAAAACATCATTTTTACTATTTTTCTTTTTAATAGAGGGAGGAGCCCCCCAAAGTCACATGCAGCGCCGGCCACTTCTGTTGGTCCTGCGGGAAGCCCACTGTCCTCTGGGTTCCTTCTTGAGCCATTTCCGGCAGGAAGCAGGATGCTTCCACGCTGTCTGTCCCCAGGACCCAGCCGTGTACCCGGCAGGGGCTCACGGGGCACACACTCCCCAAGCCTCGTCTCCACGGACCACATTTCTCAGAAGGCATTCCAGCCAAGAGCGAGGTCAGGGGCTGAAGTCAGAACCGGCGGCAAAGCCCAGGTCCCCCCAGGGAACCGGGCGACTTCAGGCAAGTGGCTCCCCTTCTCAGCCTCGGTTTCCTGGTCTGCTTACGTGTCAATGCTCACAGCCACACTCCCTGGGCGAGTCACTGTGAGCACGAAGCTTGTCAACGACAACCATGACAATGACATTGAGCGTGCGGGCGCGTGGACAGGGTGCCAGGCCCCGGGCTCAGCATTTCACAGGAATTCACTCTTCTGCCCGATCATTACTGCACCCGTGGAACACAAGAAGGGACGAGACATGGAGAGGCTCGACCTGCTGTGTGACAAGACACGAGGCTGCCCGAGGAACAGGGACTGGGCCGCTGGCTCTGGGGTCCATGTGGGAGCTGCTGGCCTGTCCTTGTTCCGCCAGGAGCCCCAAGCCGGCAGCCTGGCCCTCAGCGAGGGTTCAGCCCTCACCGGCACCGCAGGGACAGCCCCCTTGTCAGCTGGCTGGCTCTCTCGAGCTCTAGGGGAGCCAGAAGGCGTCAGCACCCCTCCATCCAAGCCTCCTCTGCTCTCCCACTCACCCCTGGAGTGGGGAGCACCACCCGGGTGGCTCGGGGGCGGCTGCCTTTTCTCCTGCCTTCTGTACAAAGGGAAAGACAAGTAGATGCCAGCCCTCCTTCCCACAGCGTCCTGTCCTTGGATGAGATGATGCTCCCCAGTTGGCTCCCGATGAGCCACAGGTGCCCAGAGCATTTATGGGCTTCTCCCCCACACAGGCACATGCTGCACTGCTCCCCAGGGGCACTAACAGGAAGGCACAGCTGGAGGGAGGGGGGACAGATGCATGCGTCCTGGGTGGTCTCAACAGGAATTTGGAGACCCAGTGTGTAGGAGGCTCCCCTCGCAGCTAACATAAAGCTTCTCAGAGAAGATCTGTGACGTTTGTGCCTCACTAGGTTGGAAGCAAGCTCACCAGTATAACTATCATCACCGTGTCCACTGCACGGGTGTGGAAACTGAGGCCTCTGAGATTGGACAGGCTCCCTATTCCGGCAGCCACCTAGTGGCAGCAAGATGCTGCTTGGGTCGGACTAGGATTTGATGCTGTACCTGACTCCGTGCCCCTTCTTTCCTCCCAAAGGGGGCATTGGGGGCTGTGCCCGGGTGCCACTGCCCTGGAACTTGGCTTGTCCAGGTGCCGTAGGAGGCAGTCGTGCTCACTGAGTTTGGGTTAATGCCAGCAGAAGCCCCCGGGGCGGGGACCCGGCGGCTCCTACAGGAAACACAGCTGGTGTGCCGGCAAACGGGGCCCCAAATCCACGGGCTCCCCAGCAGGCTCTGCTGGTCTTTCATTGGGGGTAGGGATTTAACCCGATGGGGTGCTCATTAGCAGGTACCCCAAAACACGGGGCATGACTTTGTCCACAAGTCAGCACCAGGCCAGGCCCCAGGCTCCTCAGGGAGCTCATGAGAAAAGGCAGCTTCCTGGGCCCAATCCTCAGGGACTCAGCATCCATGGGTCTGGGGTGGGGCCTGGAATCAGTACTCTCAACACGCCCCCCCAGGGGATTCTGAAGGACATTGGGGTTGGAGGGAAAGCAACTGCGTAGCCAGAAGCCGTGGTTTCAGAAACACTGGGCTCACCTGCTTCTTATCTCATCCCACAAAGATCCCCAGATTCACACCCCCAGTTAGCCATCGTAGGCTTTATCCCCCTCAGATGGTCTGAGTGGGTGGTCCTGCCCTGACCCAGGCCACCAGGCCCAACTGGCCTTCTGGGCATGCACAGTGCCTGGGGAGAGCGCCCCAACCCCTGGGTGGTGGCATCAAGCCCAGCTCCAGGTGCCCCGTCTAGGAGGGGGCGGGAAGGGAGGAGACAGGCCCTGAGTCATGAGTACAGCTTCTGATCCTCGCCCGGACCCTGGGCAGCATCTTTTTTTTTTTTT
>JAQQSY010007407.1:0-10477 GCA_028646535.1 Procyon lotor
GGTCCCAGGACCCTGAGATCATGACCTGAGCCGAAGGCAGAGGCTTTAACCCACTGAGCCACCCAGGCGCCCCTGTCCTTGAAGTCTTTTACTAGAATTTTATACTTTTTCTCTATCTATGTATAAATAAAGATTTATACATAGGTATAGCACTATTTTTGGTGCTAATATAAATAGTATTGAGTTTTTAATTCAAATTCCACTTGTTCATTTTCCTCATATGTAAGAATTGACATTTGTATACTAACATTGTGTCATGCAACCTTGCTATAAGCACTTATTAGTTCTAGGAGAGTTGTTTTTTTTTTTAATGATTCTTTTGGATTTTATATACAGATGGCATTTTATTTTTAATATTCCTTTTGTTTCCTTTTATTCCCTTCTTGGACTCACTAGGACCCCCAATTTGGTGTTGAAAGCAGTGGTGGGAGGGGACATCCTTGCGTTGTCCCTGATCTTAGCAGTAAATTTTCTGTGTAATGTTACCTGTACGTTTTTTTTGTTACAAATGTTCGTTATGATTTTGAGAAAGTTTCTCTCTTTTCCTAGTTTGCTGGGAGTTTTTATCATAAATGGATGTTGAATTTTGCCAATGCTTTTTATGCATCTATTGATATCTTCTTTAGCCTGTTGATGTTACAATGTAAATCATAGTAATTGGTTGTGGAATGTTGAACCAGCCTTGTATAATTGGATAAATCCCACTTATTGCAGTGTATTATTCTTTTTATATATTGTTGGATTCAATTTTCTAATATTTTCTTGAGAAGTTTTGCATCTCTCTTTGTAAGAATTATTGCTCTATATTTGTTTTGTAATGTCTTTAGTTTCCATAATAAGATATTGCTAGTGTCATAGAATGTGTTGGGAAGTATTCCCTCTGCTTCTATCTTCTGGAAAAGATTGTATAGAATTGGTATGATTTCTTCCTTAAATGTTTGGTCGAATTCACTGGTGAATAACCTTTTGGAAGATTATTAATTATTTATTCAATTTTTAAAATAGATACAGACCTGTTCAGATTGTGTATCTCTTTTTGTGTGAGTTTTGGCAGCTATGGTTTTCAGGGAATTGGTGTGTTTCATCTAGATTATCAAACTTGTGGGTATTGAGTTATTCATAACATTCCTTTATTCTGATTTTATTCTGCTTTTATTACCCTTGTAGTGATAACCTTTTCATTTCTGATATTAGCAATTTGTGTTTTCTGTCTTTTTCTTAGCCTGTGTAGAGGCTTATTGATTTTGTTGACCTTTTCACAGAACCAACTTTGGGTTTTGTTGATTTTCCCTACTGATTTCCTATTTTCAATTTTATTGATATCTACTCTAATGTTTGTTATTTTCTTCTCCTTACTTTAGATTTAATTTGCTGTTCTTCTAGTTTCCTAAATTGGAAGTCTAGATGATTGATTTTAGGTCATTGTTCTTTTCTAATTTATGCATTCAATGCTGTAATTTTGTTTTACTCACTTCTTTCACTCTGAGCCCCACAAATTTTGATAATTTGTATTTTTATTTTCTTTTAGTTTAAATACTTTAAAATTTTTCTTGAGATTTCTTCATTGACCTTTGTGTTATTTAGAATTATGTTGTTTAACCGCCATGTGTTTGGGGATTATTCAGCTACTTTTCTGTCACTGATTTTTGGTTTACTTCCATTGTTATTTGAGAGTAGACGCTGTGTGATTTCTATTCTTTAAAATTTATTATGGTGTGTTTTATGGCTAAGAATGTGGTCTATCTTGGTGAATAATTTATGTGAGCTTATAAAAAAATGTGTATTCTTCTGTTATTGGATAAAGTAGTTTACAGATGTCAATAATATCTGGTTGATTGATGGTGCTCTTTAGTTCAACCGTGATCTTACTGATTTTCTCTTGCTGGATCTGTCCATTTCTGATAGAGGGGTGTTAAAGTCTCCAATCGAACAGTGGATCCATATCTTTCTCTTTGCTGTTCCACCAATTTTTGCCTCACATATTTTAATAGTATGTTGTTAGGTGCACACACATTAAGGATTGTTAAGTCTTTTTGGCGTATTGAGTCTTTTATCTTTATCTAATGCCCATCTTTATACTTGGTACCATTCCTTGCTCTGAAATCTGCTCTGTTTGAAATTAACATAAGTATTCTTGCTTTCTTTTGGTTAGTGTTAGCATGATATATCTTCCATCCCTTTACTTTTTTTTCTTTATTCAGCATTTTTTTTTCATTTTTATTTTTTCAGTCTTCCAAGATTCATTGTTTATGCACCACACCCAGCACTTCATGCAATATGTGTCCTCCTCGATACCCATCCCTCTGCTCTCCTCCCCCCCAAAACCCTCAGTTTGTTTCTCAGAGTCCACAGCCTCTCATGCTTCATCTCCCCCTCTGATTACTTTTAATCTATATGTGTCTTTATATTTAAAGTGGACTTCTTGTAAACAGTATTTGGGTCTTATTTTTTTATTCATTCTGAAAATCCCTGTCTTTTTTTCAGTGTGTTTAGTCCACTGACATTTAGAGTGATTATTGATATAGTTGAACTAATACCTACCATATTTATTACTATTTTCGAATTGTTGCCTATTGTTCTTTTTTCTACTTTTGTCTTCCACACTTTTTCTGCCTTGTCGTTTTTTGTTTTTTTTTTAAACATTTTATTCATTAGAGAGAAACACAGCGAGAGAGGGAACACAAGCAGAGGGAGTGGTAGCGGAAGAAGCAGGCTTCCTGCTGAGCAAGGAGCCCAACGCAGGGCTCGATCCCAGGACCCTGGGATCTGACCTGGGCCAAAGGCAGACGCTTAACAACTGAGCCACCCAGGTGCCCCCTGCCTTGTCGTTTTAATTGAACAATTTATATAATTCCATTTTGACTCATTTATTAGCACATTAATTATACTTCTTTTCTAGTATTTTAAGTGATTATTCTAGAGTTTTCAGTATACATTTACAAGTAATCCAATTCCACTTTCAACTCTACTTCATGGGTGGTAGAAGTACCTTATAAGAAAAAAATATTCCTAATCCATCCTTCTTGTTCCTTGCATCATTGCCGTCAATCATTTCACTATTATATAAGCATAAATAAATACATACACACAAGCATACATAAATACATGACTGCTATTTTTATTATCTGTTAGATCAATTAAAAAATAAGAAAAATAAAATTTTTACTTTTACTTATTTAGTTTCTAATGGCCTTCCTTTCTTTATGGAGATCCCAGTTTCTCATCTTTGTCATTTTCCCCTCTCCAAAGAACTTCTTTTAACGTGTTTTTTTTTTTTTTTTTTTTGCTAGCAGCAAATTTCCTCAATTTTTGTTTGTCTGAGAAAGTTTTATTTTCCTTCCACTCTTGAAGGATAAGTTTGGGGGTACAGAATTCTAAGCCAGTGGTATTCTCTCTTAAGAGCTTTAAGCATTTCCCCACACTCTTTTTTTGCTTGCATAGTTTCAGAGGAGTATTCAGATGTATTCTTATCCTTGCTTCTCTATAGGTAAGATTTTTTTTCCTTTTTTTTAACTCAGGCTTCTTTCAAGGTCTTTTCTTACCTTTGTTTTTCTAAAGTTTGGAAATGATATGCCTATATGTAGAGTTTTTTGTTTTTGCAGTTTTGTCTGTTTGTTTTTGTTTTGTTGGCATTTATCCTGCTTGCTATTTCTTGAGCTCCTTGCATCTGTGATTTGGTAGCTGACCTTAAATTAAATGGGAGAAATTCACAGCCGTTATCGCCTCTGATATTGTTTCAGGTGTTTTTTCTCTTTCTTTTTCTGGTATTATATTATACCATTATACCTACATTACACCTTTTCCCCTGTGGTTTGGATATTGTGTTTTGAGGGGTTTTTTTTTTTTAGTCTTTTTTCTCTATGCTTTTCAATTTTGGAAGTTTTTACTGTCATATCTTCAAATTCAGAGTTTTTCCTCAGCCGTGTCCAAGCTACTAATGAGCCCTTCATTCTTCATTTCCCTTGCAGCGTTTTTGATCTCTGATTCCCTTGCAGTGTTTTTGATCTCTTTTTTCTTCTCTCTTAGAATTTTCATCTCTCTGGTTATATTATTTTTGATTGCTTATATTGTCTACTTTTCTCATTAAAGCCATTACCATAACATAGTCTTTTCGTTTTGTTTTGTTTTTTCAAGTTCCTGGTCTGACAATGCCAACTTTCCTGCTACATCTGACTCTGGTTCTGATGGTGGTTCAGTCTCTTCAAACTGTGTTTTTTTTATTTTCATGTAATTCATGTTATTTTTGTTGAAAGGAAAACATGATGTGCTGGGTAAAAGAACTGTGGTAAATAGTCCTTTAATAATATAGTAGTAAGGTATGGGGACAGGGGAAGCATTGTATAGGTCTTTGATTGGGTCTTGGTCTTTTGGGGAGCTGGTGCTCCTAGACGGTGAACATCTTATCTCCTCCCTCTTGAGGTGGAAGAGAATGGCTAGAGGGAGGTGAAACTGAGTATTTCCCTTCCCTAGACAGGATAAACTCTAATAAAACCCCAGCAGGTTAGGCTCTGATAAAATAGTTTCCCTTAAGGGAAGTCCTTGTTAAGATCAGAATCCTCTGGCATATTTCAAAATGGCTCCTTTATTTTCCTTCTGATAAAAAGCATGAAGGGATTTTCTTCCCAATACTCACTGTGAGAATTCAGTAGAGCTCCTGGCAGAAAAGTCCACAGAAGTGTGGATTAAGACTTAAGACTGGGTCCCCCTAGTTTTTTTTAACTTTTAGGCTTATCTACACTGAATCTCTAGTAATTTGTTAATTACGGTTTATTTCTTTGCCCTGGCACTGGTTTCTGCTTATATTTTTCTGCTCAGGTAAATTGGATTCTCTATATACACTCTTCTTTCTCTCCAATGTTTGGGCCAGCCATTTGATCTCATTTTTCTGTCATATCTGAGGGAGTTGTTGATTTTTCAGTTTCTTCATCTTTTTACTTGTTGCTGGGTGAATTGGTGACTTCTACTATGACATACTGGAAAACAAGTCTTTCATATTAAATTTTTAAGTGTATAGTTGGCGTATGCAAACAGATAATTGCAGATTTGCAAGCCAAATCATGACTTTCACTAACAAATTTCCAACTTGTTCTCAGATGTGGGTCTTCTGCAAGGACACAATTAAGTTTGTTATAGATATGACAGTAAACATAGTCCATGGAATATGTGCCCCTAGAGAGATTAAGCATTATTAGGACAGCCTACAAAATAAGTTTCTGAGGTTTTCTCTCTCATCATATTTCTTAGGAACAAGAGTGGCTCTTCTTAGCAAATGCAAATGTATACATCACTCAGTGTACACAAAGAGTTTTAGGGATCTTCTGAAAAGAAGACGGTATAAGTCAGTTATCAAGGGAGCTTCATGAATGAAGAAGCAAATCATTTCTCTTGAAAGTTGATAATGCCAAAAACTATCCATTCCTGAGAGGAAAAATATTTGACAACCTTACTTTCCAAGGAGACATCATCTAATGTCTTCAGCAAGTGAATGTTAAATATTTATATTTAAATTGTAAATTTTTCATAGTGAAAGAACCTTGATTTTTTAGTGTTTTTTAGAAGCGTTGGATGCTGAATTTTCTTTTTCGGTGTGTACATTTATGATCCATACTGAAAGCAAATGTCGAAATATCTAGTGAGAGATCTTTAGCACCAACAAGAAACCAGTTTCAGATTACAGATGGAAGTAGACAGAGAAGGCTTTACTTGGCAAGATTCTGAAGCTTAGATGTATAAGGAGAGACCAAAGACCTAAGTTCTAGAGAATGTTTTATAGATCATCCTCCTTTGTGATAAGTCTTCCCTAGTATATAATTAATTACATAACATAGGACATTATAATTTATCTAGTTTCTTTCCTGATGGGTTCTAGCATTCTCTGTGAGCATTCCTTTTAAAACTTCAGCTTGACTAGGAATACAGTTATGGGAACTGCCTCGAGTGTAAATCATTTACTTAATATCACTTTTTAAAATGTTCAGAAATTTTAATTACCAGTTGGCTATAATACCTAAAATACCTACATCTGCAGACAAGTCAGTCACCATGTAGACCTGGTGCATCTCAGGGAATTTTTCTCCTGTGTCTGATTCAAACTGGAAAACAAAACAAGACATTGGGGCACCTGGGTGGCTCAGTGGGTTAAAGCCTCTGCCTACAGTTCAGGTCATGATCTCAGGGTCCTGGGATTGAGCCCCCCCTCGGGCTCTCTCCTCAGCAGGGAGCCTGCTTCTCCCTATCCCTCTGCCCGTCTCTCTGCCTACTTGGGATCTCTCTCTGTCAAATAAATAAATAAAATCTTTAAAAAAAAAAAAGAAAGCAATGGCCTGATAAAGGGCTATCTTTTAGATAAAGATTTTCTTTTTTCTTTTTCTTTTTTTTCCTCCTTTTTTTTTTTTTTTATTTTGCCAGAAAATTACAATTCTTTGACTGTCGTGTTTAGGCATCCACTGACTTGAGTTGGGGAACTTGCTAAACATTGCAAGTAAAAAAGACAATTACTTTCTACCTCAAGGTTTCCAAGTTTCTGGCAGAAATCTAAAAAATATATCTCTTGGCTCTATCTCTGGGCAAAGGTGTTTTGCTAACATTTCTTCTCCTTTTTCCTGACCTTTTCTTCAGTTAACATATTCTATCCATCATTTCATCCTCTCTAGTATTAGGGTATAAATCAAGATCTATAAAATTGTTCAATAAAATAATTTAATTGTACTAGAGGAAAAGGGGACTTTTCTCTCTTGAAATCCAGGGGAAAATGAGGAGCAATAAAACTGCCATCAAGAATGTTTTTAAAAGAAAAAAACAAATTATATACCCTTAAAAATTAATTCATGTGGATCTTTATTTTCCTTCAAAATTTACTCACTGAAATGATAAAAAAAAATGGGTAGATTCAAAGTAAGTGAAATGCTGTAATCAGACATGGTTGAGATTTGGCATTTTACATTTGTATCTTTTGGACTTTATGTAAGACTCTCTGGTATTTTGGTGTCTGTCCAAGAGATATTATGATATGTACGTTCATCCATAATCATTCAAAAAAGAGCCAAGTATTGTCTCAAAAGCAAGCTTAGCTGGATTTTCTTACCAAGCTCATTTGTGGATAGACATGAAAGGTTCAGATAAACCATCCGAATTAAGATGGTCCATATCAGAATGAGATTCTCCCTAAACTTTTTGGAAATGCTGATTTTCATGGTTTGTCCTTTTTTATAGGCTTACAAAGTTAGTCTTTTTTTTAGTAGCTTTTTTCAAGTACATGTTGTCTGCCTTAAAAACAGAATCAATAGTATGATAACTTTTATAACAAAAGCAGCATGATATCTATATGCTGCATAATATATTTTCATTATGTTTTCATCACATGCAGTGACTTTTATGTCTAGTTGAACATTGTTGGCATTGGTATTTCCACTTTTTTCTAATTAGGTAGAAATATTTGGTCATAATAGAGATGAATTTCAGGTAGAAAGCTGGTCTTTACAGGTCTTTATATGTCCTTGTTAGAAGATGGAGGAGAGACAGTAAAGTATCCCCGAAACTGAGAAAGTATGGTGAGAACAGAAAATGAAGCAGACCTCTCCATATAGTTTACACAGAATTTTATTCAGGGTAATTCACTGAAGGGGGGGATTGGGCAGGCAATGATACATGGCAGTGGTGTAGTTATTCTCTGCAAAATCCAGACCTTAGTGCAGACCTTAGTGCACTGATTATATAGAGGGGACATGCAGAAGTTCATTGTCATGAGATCAAAGGGTTCCCATGCACCTCCTAGGGCTTGCATGCCCCTAATTGACAGCTAACCTTTCATTAGATCTTGGACATCACCTGTGCATCAGGAAGGGGAAAGACTATGTTATCTCTAACAGTTTCATGGAAAACCAAAACAAGCTTCCCCTAGTCTCAGCCTCAGTGGGCATGTCTGAGGTATGTATATTAATCTCCAAGAGGGCCAGAACATGTAGCCCTAAGAAAGCTCACTGAACAAACATGAACACAATGGAGGGCCAAGGTTGGAGTCAATGTCATCTGCATTTCTGCAGTCCTCTACAATAAGGAGATGAGCCAGCATCTTGTCCTCATTCTGATGTCACATCTCTGTGACTGAGTAAGTCATTATCCTCCTTGAGCCATTGTTTCCTCCTAACTAAAAGAGTTTAATGACTTAATAGTAAATGGGGGTGCAGGTTATACAATAGGGCATGATAAAACAGACATAAATGAAAATACGTGCTGCGTAAGACCTATAGCCAGAGCATCCTGAAGGAGCTCAAGGAAAAGATGAACTGCGAGGAGTCACACCTACTCAGACAGCGAGATATCATAGAGCCAGTCATTCTGATTAAAATGTGAAAAGCAAGGATCTTGCGTAAAACTTCCCAGAAGACATTGCATTCATACGACTGGTGGCTCCTGGGGCTGCAGAAATCCTCATGGTGTTTTCTTGTGGAAAATGCCATCTACGTGCTCAGAATCAAGGATTCTTGGTTTTCTTACTGGGAGTGGGGCCACTAACAGAGCCTGGAGACTTGTATAAACACATTTATTCAGTTTTATCATGTGTTACACACTAGAAGCCAACAGCTGGTCTATAAACTTAGGCTGGTGAGAAAAACAATAGGTCAAACAATGGTTTTTAAAACTTGTGGAATTTGGGGATTTAGTTGGGATAGAAATTGATTGAGATTATGAAGCAAGTCCCAAGATGCTAATTTAATCTCTACAGTTTTGCGTCTTAAACATCTTGGCTATTAAATCTACCTGATCAAGACCTACTTCTTTCCAACCAAAGACCCTGAGTAGACGTTTGAGGCAAAGATGGAACTTCAAAAATGAGCTTTCTAAAATGTAGGTTAAGACATAGGTAATTTGAAAATGCATCTCAAGTTCTGTGTGTTGAACTAGAACTATTTTCACCACCATGCTTTGTCTCTTGGCTGAAGTTTTTTTTCTCAACAACTCACTAAAAACAGTCATGATGGTTCAGTCAGTTATTCATATTATAAGAGTATTTGCCCAAAAAAATCTTTCTAGAAATTACTTCTACTTCATCAGAGATGAACAACAGCCAGATGGCAACAGACACAGTAAACATAACACAAGTTGTTAATTCATCCACATCTTGATGATGAATATTAATTACCTTGCTTGAAAAACAAGAGGAGGAGGAATTACACAACATCTTAGTGTATTTGGAAATAAGGGTAATCAAAGTTTGAGCCTTTATGTGACCAGAGATGGCATAATTATGGCTCACAGATGGTCTGAGGGACAAATGATTGAGACCAAAGGAAACTGGTCACCAATATTGTCTGGCCTTGAAGTAAACACTTGGAAATTGCTTACAAACTGCTGAGAATCAGCTCTCTTGGGTTACTCCAATGCATGTATTTTGTTAATCCCTTAAGAGAACCATCAATTGTCAGCCCTTTGGGAATGATCTATGGATTTTCAAAATGTCATTTTAAATGTATAATAGATAATGAACCATACATATATACATACTTTTTACTGTAAAGTAGTATGGGTAAGCTCATGTTTAAACATGGCAGAAAAACACCAAAAGGACACATAATTTGTTTAAGGTCATCTACCCAGGACAGCATTTCTGGATCCTACTTTGCCTTTTGGTCCACTGCTCCAGGTGAGGGTGTGAGATAACAGGTCACAATAATGCTCATCCTCATCCCATCAGTTTCTCTAGTTAAAAGGGAGAAACATTCATCTCAAAAATACCCAAAGAGAACATTCAGGATGCTCTTGTACAGACATTAAAAAAAAAAACAAGTCAGCCTAGAAAAAGAATACATCAACTTGCTTTTTATTGCCATAAATCTAAGACCCTTGCATATTTTACAGGTTTTACCTTTTTCTTGCAGTAAATAACCTGGTCGTTCTCAACCAGAGGTGATTTTTTTTTTTTTAACTCCCTGGGGGACACATGTTAATATCTGAAGACATTTGTGGTTGTCACAACCGGGGTCAGAGGTAACCGCTGACATCCGTGAGGTAGGAGAAAGGGATCTTTGTCATCTCTGCTGAACATCATTTAAAACACACAAGAGCCCCCATAACAAAGAATTATCCAACCCAAAATGTCAATAATGTCACGGTCCAGTGATGTCTTCCCTCCATGTTGACTGAAGCCGGTTTCCCAGTAGAAATGGCTATGTCATGCAACAGATATAGTCACTCTCTTCTTCTCAGAATGAGGGAGTCAAAGGAACGTGAGAAGGAAACATCACCTTGATGAAAGCTACAGCATAGGGAATATAGTCAGTGGTATTCTAGCCTTGTAAGGGGACGGACCGTCGCTACATCTGTTATATGTTACATCTGTTATATGTTACATGTTTCACATCTCTATGTGTTATACTGTGTGAGAGCACAGTATAACACATAGAGATGTGAAATCACTATGTTGCACACTCAAAACTAAGGTAACAATGTGTGTCAACTGCACTTTAATTAAAAAAAC
>JAQQSY010007408.1:0-10477 GCA_028646535.1 Procyon lotor
CAGTACAGACTTCCTCTAGGCAGTAAATTGGGACAATCTTAGGGCACACCTCATTTGTTTTCCTCTTCTCAGGGATCGTAGTCTTGTGCTGTTTATAGTCCAGTGCCTGAGAACTGTTACTTCCGGTATTTTCACCAGTGTTTTTAATTGTTTAAAATGGAAGGATACATTCAATAAAATGTGAAGTTCCTAAGTAAAGTTCTTATACTTAAAATCTCAAAAGTCTTACAAATTAGGACCCAATTAAGTGAGACAAGTATAAGAAAATGCAATGTTCAGGATGCCTGGGTGGCATAGTCAGTTAGGTGGTTAAGCATCTACTCTTGGTTTCAGCTCAGGTAGTGATCTCAGGTCATGAAATCGGTCAGCACAGTCTGCTCAAAACTCTCTCTCCCTCTCCCTCTGCTCCTCTCCCCACCAATGCTCCCTCTCTTTAACTCTCTCTCTCTCAAATAAATAAATCTTAAAAAAAAAAAAGAAAATACAATGTTAATGGAACATATTTATTGTAACTAAAATTGGATTTCAGAAAAGAGAGAAGTAGATGAGAAATGTAAAGGAAGTTTCATAGAATCTCTTGAACTTTAAGGCTAATGATGACTTGTTTAGTAGATAAGAACATTTAAAGTTTTCAGCAAAGAACTTGAACCTTGGCAGAGTGGGAAGCATGCATGAAAGATCTGAGCACAAGTAGAATGAGCTAGAAGAAAAATTTAGCTACAGTGAGGTCAGATAGTATCAAATCTTGGTGCATTCTCTTATGACATTGACAGAGTAGGGACACTTGTTTTTATCTAGTATCTTAACTATATTCATCTGCAGTGGCGTGGTGGTGAAGACAGAGATTCAGAAAATGGAGGTGTCTACTGCCATCAGATATTTGTTAGTGTGTAGTTGTGTAATAATGCTTAAGAGAAAGAAGCAAAGTTGAGACATTTTGAAAGGTGGAAACGAGGATTTGGTGACTGGTTTGATGTAATGGTTGAAGAAAAGTGATTGAACTAATGTGCACATAAGGCATGTTGGGGAGAAGGCACAGTTTTTGGAACACACCTCTTTTGCTTTATTTTTAGAGTTCGCCAAAATAGCCATGTTAGAGCAAACTGGAAAAACCATGGTACCATGTTCAGACCCAATCATATTATAACATATGTAACTTATGATTATAACATATTATATATAAACATATAAAATATATTATGACATATGCAATTAATGATTCAATTTTCCTATTTACTGACTTTTTTGTTGATTGTAAATGGTACAGCTGAGAAAGGTTTCCTGTTTCTACAATAGAAAATTGTAAAAAAAAAAAAGATTTATCCAGCCTACCAGGGAAGAGGGACTGTGAAAACATAAAGAACCCTAAACCAAGGCTGAATGTTTCCTGCAAATCTCAGTCTTGCTTGGGGCCAGCACAGAGTCATGAGAACCACTGGCAACTGGAATGGGTGTTTGATTTCTGAGGAGACTACCACAGGAAGGCATGGTGGGGTGGTGTTTTTCTCAATGAATATTAAAGCTAGTGGAAATATGACTTGTATTTGGTTTACACACCACATGCAAGTAAGAGTAAAGGAAGTGGGTTGCAATAGTTTTAGCAGTTAGGTCTGTTTTTAAATGCTAACGACATCGGTCTTCCTGGAAGAGTCAGGGTTGGTGTCTGAGTGCCGAGCTACAAAGCTAAGGCAGGCTTTCTGCCCCTTTTATATATAATGATACTTTTGTCCATGTTCACTTCAGATCTGAATTTTCCTTTCCTTGACATCTTATTAATTCATTCTTCTGGGGAGTCATTCAAAGTAGAAAACTCATACTGAGGAAAAAAAAAGTCAAGCCAAGTCTAATTGACTAAACTTTCCTAGTGCTCAATGCTGAGAAGCAAACCTTTCAAGTTTTTGCCAATTGGCAGGAGTTTTAATGAGGCTTCCAGGATCAAAGCAAGCCTTTTAACTTCTTTTAATAGTAAATTCAGTGGTGACTATTGACATATAAAATGTTCTCCATGGCAGAAACAGAAATCCTAGATTAGTTGAATATTACCACGTATCCTATATGGAGGACAGCTCAGTATGCTCCCCATTAACCCAATAAGAAAACATCAGACCCAAAAAGAGAAGAGAGCCCATGTAATTGTTTGGTTAGGAAATGTTGAGGAATAAGTTATATATATATATATAACAAATATAACTTACAAACCTCACAGATGGTATAGGATTATAATGACACATTCATTGAAACACCAATAATTAAAAAGGAGCTACTATGGAAATGATACAAGTCTATAATAAATACATTTGCTTCTAAAAGGCAGTATTCCCTTTTGATTTCAAGAGGTGACCTCAAGTAAGAGTAAAGGGTGTGGGAACATTGTCTAGCCTCTACTTTGTCCGTCAGGTGTTGTGTCTTTAGTCAGATGACTTATCCTGTCTAGTTCTCAGGGTTTTGATCTGTCAGATATGGCTACAGATACCTTCTAGCTGTAAAAACAAAAGCTCTGCTTCTAGGCTTCTAGATTTCTGTAATAGTGAGAAGTGAGGTGAACACATGTTACATGTCATACCTTGTATGACAGGGTTTGAATGTTGGAAGGTATAGAACATGTGCTTTGGGCTTTCATCCCCAGAGACATTGATTAGATAGGTTTGGAATAAGGTTCACTAATCAGTATTTTAAACAAGTACCCAAGATGGAATGTTGACACCTAAAAAACATGTTAGCAACAGGTTTTAGACCACATTCCTCTTTCTCCCATGTTGAATCTAGCTAGATAGAGCCCTTCCTATGATGTTAAGATTGCAGTTGAATTCCCAGAGCTGAAACAATACATACCACATTCAAAAGAGAAACTATGGAGCTTGATACATCTCTCTCACACTTTCTAGGGTGGGGGGGATCCTACCCGCCTTAGTTCCCCTCTCTCTCTCTCTCTCTCTCTCACTATCTATGTAAGCAGAAGGCTAGGAATTTGAACATCTTTGGATATCAGACTGTGAGAACAGGAAGGGATGATGAATGGTGGGCTCTTCAAGCCTATTTAATATTTAAGTTGTATTAGTTTCCTACTGCTGCCATAACATATTATCACAAACTTAGTGGCTTAAAACAACACAGATTTACTATCTTATAGTTCTGTAGTTCAGAACTACAAAATGGGCCTCATTGGCCAAGATTAAGGCGTCAGCACAGCTGCATTCCTTTCTGGAGCCTTTAAGAGAGAATCCATTTCCTTGTCTATATTCCAGTTGCTACAGGCTGCCCACATTCCGTTCATGGTCCCCTTCCTCATCTTCAAAGCCAATAGCATGGGTTGAGACCGTCTCACACCATAATACTCTGACTCTGACTCTTCTGCCTCCTTTCACAGATCGTTGTGATTGTAGATAATCCAGGAGAATATCCCAGTTTTAAGGTCAGCTGATTAGCAACCTTAATAGCTTCTGCTACCTTCCTTCTCCTTTGCCATGTAACGTAACATAGTCCCAGGTCCTTGGGATTGGGTTGTGCACATCTTTGGAAGAGGTATGATGCACAAAATCAAAAGAAGAGGGCTCTAAATCACTTTTTAAGACTGGAGAGTCTGTGAAAGGGGAGACTGGCACTTCCAACCTTGTTATAGATAGACTTAATCTGTCAAGTCTGGGCAATGGAAAATAGATTAAGTGGGGGGACACCGATGCACGACTTTCCCGTGATTCGAGGGGTGTGAGCCATAATTTTGGTACTCTGCTCAAGGGTATTTTGCTTAAGGATAAAGCAAGAGATATAACTGAAGTATAGTGTTCAGGAAGGAAATAAGAATATATCAAGCCAGAGTATATCTCCTGTGTGAGGGGCCTGAGCTGTGCAAGGCCCTACCCGTGATACTTCCCATAGAACTCAAACATGATGCCATTGGGAGCACTAGTATTTGTGTGCCTGCCACACAATGTACCACCCCAAAGACTACAGTAGAGACAGTTAAATAGGGACAGAGGGCTACCATTTTCCTTTCTTTCTTTCAATAAATCTAACACTGCTGAGGACAAAATAACACATTCAGGGAAAAGCAGGAAGAATAAAATGCTGACCAACCCCTCTGCCCACTTTAAGTCTTAGACTATGGCCTGAGTAGTGATGAGAGGGAAGTGAGGAAATTTAAATTAAATGAGAGATTATAGTTTTAATCTGTCTGATAGTGACCATAGAGCTATGAATTTCACCCAAGCTGCTGTCAAAGTATAACTTTCAAAAAGGTAAAATCATAGCTTTATGCAAATTTAGAATATGAAAGTTTTTATCTGACTTATTAATGAAGGAATCAGTGAGATGTTTTAACTGATTCAAAGAACATCTTAGAAGCTAGTATATTTAGAGCAGGATAAGATTGCTGGGTTAGATACAAAACTGATAAATGTCTAAGAGAGCCATTAGGATCTCTAGTTAAAACAAAACAATTAAGGTTATATGTTTTATTAGAGAGGAATTATTTACATTGCCCACACACACAAAAACTACACATTTACAAGTGACTTTATTGTTTCTTGGAACTTAAGTCAGGTATAAACAGTGAAATCAATGAAGATCATACTCTTTGATAATACCCGAGTGGTTTTTGCCTCTGTACAACATCGAAGGCATATACCTTTTTACCTCTACCTTTATCTCTACCTTTTTACCTAATTTTCAAGTTTTAAATAATTTTTTTGGCGATATTTTTAAGAATGGGAGACAAGAGTCAGATTTTGTTGTAAAGCAATGAGAGAGGGAAGAATTAGTTTTTACCTCACTGAATTCCAAGTGTGATTAACAAAAATATAGCAAAGATTTAAGATTATGAAGTGATGACAAAATAAATTATAGTTTAAGGGTGCATTTCCTGATGTGACAGATGTGTTTTTGTGTATAATTAGTATCTGTGATATATGAGCTAGTGTTTCTGTCTTGCTGACTCCTGAGAGTGGCTTTGCACCAGGTTATATCAAAATGAGTCAAATTAGTAGCTTAACCTGAAATCTTCCCTCATCACTACTACTTGTTTCCTGATGAGATCTACTCCCTTCCAGAAATAGATTATATGAATGAAGTACAAAACCCTCAGTTTTCAGCCATTAGCTCACTTAAAAATGTCTTGTGGGTATCTTTTGACATTTTGAATTCTGTTTTTACCAACTAGACATAGTTTAGATAAATGATTTATTTTTCTTTACTGGATTCCAGATAACATTTCTTTCAGTTTGATTAGATCTTTTCAGAATCACTAGATGATCTAATTTCTGATTTCACTGTGGACTGTGAAATATGATGTTAGGACATTTAAACAGGACAGAAAATAAATTTTTTGCCACTAATATCTGTCTAGCATATCTAATGATAGTGAAAATAATTTAAAAATAAATTTAGCAGTGTAGTATACAACTCTTGTGTTCTTTCATGTAAGTTGTCAGTATTGTTACAGACTTATTTTAAATTAGGTTGTCTCAGGTGGAATTAGGCTACAAGGATTGTATTGTTTATTTTATCCTTCAGCTTAAAAACAGACTTACTGGGGTCCCTGGATCAAACAATGATTTCTACTTTAAGTTGGTTCGAAATCAAATGATTCCTCAGTCTCATTTGTGATTATCTTCTGATAAAACAAATTATATGAAATAATGATATTGAAATTCATGCTTTTTTTAGTAGAATTGAAGAAAACAAAGCAATAATAAAGTCATTTTTTACCTACTATTTAATTATCATTTGATGTGGACCAATGCCTCATGTGATTTAACACCATGGGAAGCCTCATTCATCGGTGTGACTATTATAGATATTCTTATTAAATATTTACTTAGCAAATAACTGTTGGTTAATTGTAACCAGAGATTAGTTAGCATTTAGATAAAAATGAAATTATAGGTTCCCCCCATTGTAAGTCTACTGGGGCTGAACTCTTGTGTTCATCTCACTGCATATCTTGTGAAGCAAAGTGAAGTATGGGCAGAATATAATCATGGGTGGCAGATTTGCTATTTGCAAATTGCAGATTTGCTATTATTCCCATTCATAGGATTTTGATCTTGTTTACAAAATAAATCCTTTCTGGCTAAAGCCTTGGTGTGGAGACTCTGTAAGACACCAGGAGAAAGGTGGGCTCATTCTCTCAAAAATGGAGAATAGTGGTGTCTCACTCCTTTACTCCCAATAGACCTGTGTTTCTACCTCACATTGACTCCTGTTCTCCTTTAGTTTCTCCAACTATTATAATC
The DNA here is from genome assembly GCA_028646535.1 of Procyon lotor. NCBI lineage: Eukaryota > Metazoa > Chordata > Mammalia > Carnivora > Procyonidae > Procyon > Procyon lotor. The sequence goes on from JAQQSY010007408.1 coordinate 6,231, forward strand.
CTTTTTTTCTTCATTTTCCAGCTAAGAGACTCAGGATTTACCATGTCAGTTGTCTAATTGCCTGTCTCTCAACCTCTCTGTCCTCTTTCAATATTAGTGCGTGGAGAACCCAATTCTGTTTCAATCCAACTATCCATATTCTGGAGTCACATGGAGGGCTTGCAGAATAGAGTGCTGGGCCCCACTTCCGAGTTTCTGATTGAGAGGTCTGAGGTGGGGCCTGAAAGTTTCCATTTCTGTCAAGTTCCACTGCTTGTTGATGCTACTGTAGGGACCAGACTTTGAGAGCCACTGCTCTCAAGGTCTGCTTGATACAGCATTGCTGAGTCATTCTGTATATCTTGAGGAGGCTCCTGTAACTATTTTAGTTAACCAAGATGATTAGTGTATAGTGATACCAGCATGACAGTGGCATAAGCCATCCCTTGTTTTTGTTTCCATCTTCAACAACAGAAATTTGGCATCCATCCGTGGTTGAGAATGTCTTTGAGGGGACTGATGATCCAGCATCATACTCTAAGGGACCCAGGAGGAGTCTTGCTGATCTGTGCCCTGGGTAATCGGAAGTTAAACCTCAGTCCTGGCTGTGGACCTTGCAGTGGCCAGTGTACTGGCTTCAGCCCCTCTTGGCCAAGATCCTTCTTGTCCCAGATCCCAGCCCTGGAAACAATGACTTAGAAAATGAGAGAGCCTTTGTGGTAGGTCAAATTTCCAGAGAAGTTCCAGTACTCTGCTCTGTAAGAGCAAAAAAAAAAAAAAATGTGAATTTGGATACATTGGAGTGGTTAGTTATTAGAACTGAAGGAGGTGGTTACGACTTCGAATATGAAGACAGCACACAAAATTTTAAGGAACATGAAAAATTAAGGATACAAGGTGACACCAGAAGATCACAGTTATCTCCTGCTAACCAAACGGAAATACATGGAGATCTCTGATTTAAAAGATAAAGGATTCAAAAGAACTGTTTTAAGGAAATCCAATGAGCCCCAAGAAAATAAAGAAAGAAAATTCAATGAAATTAGGAGAATAATACACAACCCAAATGAGAAATTTAACAAAGAGAAATAATAAGAAAGAACCAAACAAATTCTGGAGCTAGAGAATGCAATGCATGAAATGAAAAAATGCAATATAGAGAGCATCAACAGCAGACTGGATCAACAGAACAGAGTTTCAGTGAGATTAGAAATAGGAACTTTGAAATTATTCAGTTAGAGGAAAACAAACAAACAAACAAAAAACACAAAAAGAGGAATGAATTGAAGTCTATGTAATTTTGGGGATACTATCAAAAAAGATCAATTTGTGAATCAGTTAAGTTCCAGAAAGGGAATGGGGGGAGAGGGGGATGGGAAAGCATGTTGAAAGAAACAGCCAAGAACTTCTGAAATTTGGGGGAGTGATTTGGATATCCAAATTCATGAAGTTAAGGTCACCAAACAGGGTCAACTTAAAAAGATCCTCTCCATGACACATTATAACAAAATTGTCAAACCTCAGATACAAAGAATCTTAAAAGCAGGAGATTAAAATCTTTTAACTTATGAGGAACCTGTGTAAGACAATAAAATATCTGACAGAGAAAGACAAATCACTGTATGATCTCACTCATATATGGAATGCTACAAAGTTGAACTAATTGGAAGAGATAGTAGAATGGTGGTTGCCAGAGGTGGGGGGTGTGGGGGTGTGGGGGAAGTGGGGCAAGGTTGGGCACAGGGTACAAACTTCCAGTTATAAGATGAATAAGTTCTTGGGATCTAGTGCATAGTATGGTGATTATAGTTAATAATACTGTATTATATACTTGAAAGTTGCTAAGAGAGTAGATCTTAAATATTCTCACCACAAAAAAGAAATGGTAAATGTGACATGACGGAGGTGTTAACTAAAGCTACTGTGGTAGTCATTTTGCTGTATACCTAAGTATATCAAGTCAAAGCATTGTAGGGGCGCCTGGGTGGCTCAGTGGGTTAAAGTCTCTGCCTTCGGCTCAGGTCATGATCTCAGGGTCTTGGGATCGAGCCCCACATCAGGCTCTCTGCTCAGGGGGGAGTCTGCTTCCTCCTCTCTCTCTGCCTGCCTCTCTGCCTACTTGTGATCTCTCTCCTCTCTGTCAAATAAATAAATAAAATCTTTAAAAAAAAATCAAAGCATTGTATACCTTACACTTGAATGTTATGTGCCAATTATATCTCAATAAGCTGGAAAAGTAAAAAGACACTGGGAGTAAGAAAAAACAAAAAACTAAACAAACAAAACCCATATTCGTACATATATCCTTCCCTTGCTGAGTGCAGACACAAACCAATAGAACTGTGCCTGTTGATGCCTTATACATACCTAGTTTACACAACTTCATGTGACCCGAAATCTGCCTTGTAACTTCTGTGAATTCTGAGAAAGTTCCCTAATGATCTTCTCAATGGCCATTTAAAAACTTGAATGTTTAAAACTTTGGCTTAGGGGCGCCTGGGTGACTGAGCCCATTAAGCATCTGCCTTCGGCTCAAGTCATGGTCCCAGGGTCCTGGGATTGAGCCCGGCATCGGGCTCCTGCTCAGTGGGGAGCCTGCTTCTCTTTCTCCCTCTGCCTGCTGCTCCCCCTGCTTGTGTTCTCTCTCTCTGTCAAAGAAATAAATAAAATCTTAAAAAGAAAATAAAAAGAAAATAAAACTTTGGCTTATATGAGATAATATGGCTCCTGGCATCAGTAGGAGGCCAACAAATAGTAATTTGCTTAGCTTTAAGATGTTAAAAAATTAATCGTACCCTACCTGCTTCTTGCTTTCTTCCCTTTTTGTGGAGATGTTTTTTGTGGCTGATTCCATCATTTGTATTCTCAGTTCTTTTTTTTTTTTTTTTCAAGATTTTATTTATTTATTTGACAGAGAGAGAGAGAGATCACAAGTAGGCAGAGAGGCAGGCAGAGAGAGAGGGGGAAGCAGGCTCCCTGCTGAGCAGACAGCCCAATGCGGGGCTCGATCGCAGGACCCTGAGATCATGACCTGAGCCAAAGGCAGAGGCTTTAACCACTGAGCCACCCAGGCGCCCTGTATTCTCAGTTCTAAAACTTTTCACTAATCAGGATGCATTCTTATCCTCTTACTCTCCATAGCATATTTCTCCTCAGCCTTAAAATATGATGATGCGAGTCTCTCCTCTTTATAAAACAGAAACCAAAACCAAAACCCTCTTATAAAACCTGCTAGGAAAATTGTATAGCCAATTCATTCCATATGCAAAGGAATGAATTTGGACCCTTACCTCCCACCATTTAAAAAAATTAACTCAAAATGGATTAAAGACCTGAATGTAGGCTATAAAATGATAAAGCTTTTAGAAGAAGACCTAAGTATAATTCTTCATGACATTGGGTTAGGCAATGATTTCTTATATATGACACCAAAACCACAAGCAACAAAAGGATTCAATTAATTGGACTTTATCTAAATTAAAAACATTTGTGCTACAAATGGCATCATTAAGAAAATGAAAATTTGTGTGTGTGTGTGTGTGTGTGTGTGTGTGTGTGTGTGTGCTTCTGCACAAATCTTCCAATCTTGGCGTTCAAATACATGTTGGTAGCTTCAGATTGGCCATGGTGGGAATATTTACAGAATGAAAAATCAACAAATGTTAAAAATCAAGTCTGTTTTTTTTTCTCTTTTCTTGGCAGATGTCAAACATTTATTTCAATGCCCAAGGAGTTTATGGAAATATACATTTGAATTATATTCTATAACCAGTCTCATTCTTATTCTGTGCTCTGACTGGTTTTCTTCCTGTTTTCTCTTTTTGTAGTGATGCTCGCCTCTCATCCATTCTCAACATTGTTTTTCAGAATCACTTTTCTCTGACATGGATGTGATTATAACAATTGTTTTTTTATTTAAAACTCCCACAATGTTGGGATGCCTGGGCGGCTCAGTCGGTTAAGTGTCTGCCATTGGCTCAGGTCATGATCCCACGGTCCTGGGATCAAGTCCCGCATTGGGCTCTTTGCTCAGCAGGGAGTCAGCTTCTCCCTCTGCCTCCCTGCTTGTGCTCTCTTTCTCTCTCTGACAAATAAATAGAAACCTTTTTAAAAACAAAAAATAAAATAAACTCCCTCACTATCTTTTAAAGGAACCAACGTAAGTTTGCTCCTTGGTGAGTCACAGATGCATCAGGTAGAGTTGTCTCACAAAGTAAGCTTTATTTGCAGCAAATGAGACCACAGGGAGTAACTTCCAAAGCTATGAC
>JAQQSY010007409.1:0-10475 GCA_028646535.1 Procyon lotor
TGAATGTTTATGTACAAGTTTTTTTTTTTTTTTTAAAGATTTTATTTATTTGACAGAGAGAAACACAGCGAGAGAGGGAACACAAGCAGAGGGAATAGTAGCGGGAGAAGCAGGCTTCCCGCCGAGCAGGGAGCCCGATGCGGGGCTTGATCCCAGGACCCTGGGATCATGACCTGAGCCGAAGGCAGACGCTTAACGACTGAGCCACCCAGGCGCCCCTTATGTACAAGTTTTTGTGTGGACATGTTTTCATTTCTCTTGGGTCTATACCTTAGAGTGAGCTTGCTGGGTCATATGGTAAACTTTTATATTTAATTTGGGGGGAACTGCCAAACTTTTCCCCAGTGACTGCATTCATTGTATAGTCTGACCAGCAGTATTGAGGGTTCCAATTTCTCCACATCCTCACCCTCACCAACACTTGTCACTTTAAGATTTATTTTATTTACTTTTTTGAGAGAGCGCACAGGAGCAGGGGGAGGGGCAAAGGGAGAAACAGACACCCCCCCCACACACACACACTGAGCATGGGGCCCAACATGGGCCTGATCCCAGGACCCGGAGATCATGACCTGAGCCCAAGGTAGACGCCCAGCCATCTGAGGCACCCAGGCACCCCTGCCCTTACAATTTTAATCATTAATGTCAAAACTCTGTCCTTAGAGATTGTACCAATTTAGACTTACCAGCAGTATGAGAGAATGACTCACAGAGAGCTTTTTTAAAGCTCGGAATTACTTGCCTATGTTAAAAATAGGGAGGTACCTCATAAAAATCCTGATTTGTGGTTTCTTCCAAAAAAACCAGATCTGTCAGCCTCAGACCTGCATTGACGCATAGCAGTAACGGGTAGAACTGAGCAGTATCCCCCACCACTGGAAGGACACGGGCACTCCAGTTTGCCACGGTCCCCACCATTCCCTAATGCCCACCTCAGCACAGTCCAAGTATTTATCATCTTACTTGTGCCACTGTTTCCTGCATATATTAAAAGCAGGAAAAGAACAGAGGCTGAGAGGACGTGTGTCTCAAAAAAAAAAAAGGCAAGACTATAACTGTTCAATCTCCAGGGGCCCCCCATTGTGGCAGTGGGACAGTCAGCAGTCCCAGCCATGGTTTTTGGGGTGGCCTCTCATTGGGAAGGCAAAGCCTGGGGAGGGAGTACAGGCATCCCTTGCTTTATTGCGCATCACAGGTAGTGCATTGTTTTGTTATTGTTTTGTTTTACAAATTGGAGGTTCAAAAAAAACCAACAAATTGGAGGTGCAAGACTTCACTGCGGGCGGTAACTGCAGCTACGGTGGAAACATTAAGACAACTAGAACTAGAAATGGAGCCTGAACAGGGGACTGGATGGCCGCAATCTCACCATAAAACCTGAACGGATGAGGACTTGCTTCCTAGGGATGAGCGAAAGAATGGTTTCCTGAGACGGCATCTCCTCCTGGTGAAGACCGTTGAAATGACAACGAAGGATTTAGAAGATTCCGTAAACGTAGTTGGTAAGATGGCGGTGTGGGGCGGGTTGAGAAGACTGACTCCAATTTTGAAAGAAATTCCGCGGCTATGTTGCTATCACACAGCATCTCGCGCTACCGAGGAATCATTCGTCAAAGGAAGAGTCAATCAGTGCAGCAAACGTCATTGCTGTTGTATTTTAAGATATTGTCACGGCCGCCCTAGGCTTTTGCAACCACCACCCCGATGGGTCAGCAGCCATCAACACTGAGGCAGGACCCGCCACCAGCAAAAAATTAGGACAAAACATGTTTAGCAGTTTTCAGCAATAAAGTATTTTTTACGAAGGTATGTACATTTTGGGGACCTAACTCTATTGCACACTTAAGAGACTAGTGCATAGGGGCGCTTGGGTGGCTTAAGCCTCTGCCTTTGGCTCAGGTCATTGATCCCAGGGTCCTGGGATCGAGCCCTGCATGGGGCTCCTTGCTCAGCGCGGAGTGTGCTTCTCCCTCTCCCTCTGCCTGCCCCTCCCTGCTCATACTCTCTCCCTCTCTCTCTCTCAAACAAATAAAATCTTTAAAAAAAGAGAGGGAGACTATATTGTGAACATAAGTTTTATGTGCACTGAGAAACTTCAAAATTCATCTGACATGTTTGGGGTTTTTTCGATTTTATTTATTTATTTGAGAGAGAGAGAGGGTGAGAGACCACAAGCAGTGAATGAGTTGTAATCCCCTCAGCTGGTGGCTATAGGCAAGGCTCTTCCCTCTTTGAAGCTCAGCCTCTTGAGGGTAGCAATCTATTCTCCCATCACTCAGGGAGGAGTCTCTAAGAGACTGGGGGAGCTGGTCTAAACTACAACTGATTCCAGGCCTGATTTGAACATAGGCCCTGGTGTTAATGGCAGCAGCAGCTGGAGATGGGAAGGACTCTGAGCAGGGAGGGAGGGGCCCACAGCTGGTGGGGGTGGGGGTGGGGGGCAGGGTGGCCCATTTTCCCAGCCCTCAACCTGGAATGACCAGTTAAGATTGTACCAGACTTAAAAAAAAAAAAAAAAAAAAAAAGATTGCACCAGACTGCAAGTAACAAAAAACCACCAACCCTGGCTTAACACATGAAGATGTATTTTTCTTTCATCATGAGAAATCCAAAGTGCTTTGCATTATTTTTTAAAGATTTATTTATTTATCTATCTGGGGGAGAGCATGCACTTGCGCACACACATGGGTTGGGGAGGGACAGAGGGAGAGAATCTTCAAGCAGACTCCCTGCTGAACATGGAAACTGACACGGGGCTCAATCCCATGACCATGAGATCACAACCTGAGCCAAAACCAAGTCGGACGCTCAACCGACTGAGCCACCCAGGCACCCCGAAATCCAAAGCACGTTGTTGACCTTGGTTTAGCTTGTCAGAGACTAAGACTCTATTCACTTTGTCATCATCCTCATGACATTTTCCCCTCTCTTAACTCATGACTGCAAGACAGCTGCTGCAATCCAGCCATCACATTCATGTTCCAGACAGAATAAAGGAGGCAGAAGGACATGGTGCTACATCCGTCCCCCATCATCACGAGAGCAAAAGCCTTCCTGGTAGCCCCTAGCAGACGTGCACTTACATCTTAGAATGATAGTTCTAAGTCGTAAGCCATTGCCAGCTGCAAGGGAGGCTCAGGAACCCAGTGCACCCATAGGCACATTGCTGCCCCACAGATTGGGGTTTGCTGGAAAGGGAAGAGTGGAGAGCAGATACTGAGTAAGTAGCTTGTAGTTAAAAGGGGAAAAGCCAGATCTACTGGGCACAAGGGCAGGTGGGAGGTGTCCTGGTGTCCAAGACCAAGATAGGCCTCTTCTAGGGGCCCCTGAAGGTGGGCAGCCCAGGTGGGGGCCTAGACCCCCCCCATTCGGGGTCCATAGCCTCCGCAGCACAACCACCCTCCTCACTTCTCCCAGCCTTGGGGACCCCCATGCTCTTTCCAAAAGGTAGCAGGTACCAAGGCCCAGAGCCTAGTTTTCCCCCCGGCGATGAGCAGGCCCAGGTGTAAGGCAGTGCTGGCTGGCAGCTCTGGCCTGCCCCTCCGATCTCCAGCATCACCAAGCCCCACAGGCCACGCACAGTCACGCCATGACACGCGTGCACACCGACAGGCAGCCCCCGGGTCCCACATGGGTGCCCAGTCCACTTAGGCTCCCAGACATGCTTGTACCCACACACACGGAAGGAGTCACAAAACACAGAGACTGCTACATACATACACATGCACAGGGGTATGGGGACACTTGCATTCACACTCATGGAGGGGTGCAGGGACACACGCATCCACACAGGAAATATACATACGCAGGGACATGTCTGCATGGAAATACACACGCCAGGACTCGGGATGGGACAGAGCTAGACCTCAGTGTGGCCAGGCGTATTTCAAGCCCACAACCCTGCAGGAGAGGGACACCCCCCAGGCCGACTTGCGAGCTCCCTGTGGTTTGCGTGTAGGGGAGGACAAAAGCCTGCCAGGAAGTCACCATCTCTGGTTCCCAGAAACCTGGATGGGTGACCTGATCTCATGGCCAGATGGCTCCAGCTGGAGGCCATTTGTGGTTTGTGGGCACCCCTCTTCACCCCTGCTGGAAGCCACTCGGCTCCCCCAGGCTGCCCAGGGATCTGGGTGGGGATGCTGCAGTTGGGGGGGAGTGGACATCGTCACAGCTGTCCCAGCATCTGGAGTCCCACCGTTCGGGCCGCCAGTCTTTGTGGTCCCCAGGGAACCCAGTGAGGCTGACCTTGCCCAGCCCAGAACATTGCAGAGGCTTGCCTGTGATTGCCCTGGGTGTGGGATGGAGAATCGTATCTGCTCCGTCCTCAGAAAGATCCCAGGCCACCCCACAAGCCCTCCACTTCCTGTGCCAAACACCATGCCCACCAGCTCCCCATCCCAAGGCTCCTCATCTCCGGACGTGGCACCTCTATCCAGGGCAGGCGCCTGGGAGTCACGTGTGACCCCTCCTGCTCCCTTACCCCCCACCGCCACCTTCTACAGGCCCAAATCCAAAACTGCAGTCACTGACTCCATGATACGGAGCACCTACTACGAGCAGACACCTTCCCAGTTCAGGGGGATTCGGGACGTGAGGCAGACCTAAATCTCTGCCCTTGAGGAACTCAGATTTTTGGTTGGAAGAGAGCAGCAAGATCAATCGACTCAATTATACAGCGTCTTAGAAGGTCATAAGCACCATGCAGAAAAACAAAGCAGGAATGGGGAGGGGGTATAATTTTCCATAGAATGGTCAGGGAAGGCCAGACAGAGATGGTGACGTTGGAGCAAGGATTTGAAAGAAGAGAGGAAATATACCCTGTGGAGATTCGATGGAAGAGCAGTCCAGGCAGAGGGAACGGCAAGTGCAAAGGCCCTGAGGCAGGAGTGTCCCTAGTGTGGTTGAGAAACAGGGAGACGGGCCGGAGGGCCGGAGTGGGTTGAGTTGGGGAGCTGGAGTAGGAGAAGCGCCGTCCTTCCTGCTCACAGCCTAGTCCTACTGTAGTTGTCTCCCATTGTCCTCTGGGCTTCCTCTCCTGCTCCTGAACCCAGTCCTTGCACAGCAGCCCGAGAGACCTCGAGGAAAACACAGGATCATGTTCCTGCGGGAGCTTCCTCCTCCCAGAGGACAAGTCCATCACCCAGCCCTGCCTGCCCCTCTCGTGAAGAAGGGAAGGGAGGTGGAGGGACCAGCTTCCCCGAGGCCTGAGGCTGCATCTGGGGTGCGGACGGCAGCTCATCTGGTTTCCCATCAGGTCACCCCTGTCACCCATCTGGGATCTGCTCCCTGCTCAGTGTCCCCCATCAGAGGTGCCAGGGAAAGCTGGAGGAAACGGCTATGGGTATGCTCAGGTCCAGGGTTCCAGGGTCGGATGGAGTGTGGGCTGGGTCGTGGACGTTGGTGGGGGTCCTGCTCTGTGCACCCCGGAGAGTGGGGGGAATGGCCACAGGCAAGGCTCCCGCCCAGGGACCGGGCAGTGAGCCTTCCAGAATCAGCTGTGGACAGCCTCCTCTTGCCTGGTACCTATAGGCAGGGCTGCAGCTAAAACACGGGACGCCCAGTTAGCTAGGACTTTCAGATAAGCAACGATTTCGCTCTTTGGTTATGGGTGTCCGAAATACTGTGTACACCCCATACCTTCCTTTGCTAAATCTGGCAACCCTACCTGATGGCCACCTCTGCTTCCTCCCTTGCCTCCCAGCTCCCCGCCCCCCACCGACACATACATCCATGGTCCCTTCCTCAAATGGTGGCCCCAGACTCTGGTAAAACCCAGGCCACTTCACACCCTTCCTCTTTTTTTTTTTTTGCACCACTCCGGAGGCCCTGGTGAGCTCTCGAAACGCATCTCCCACCCCCAGTGCTATTCTGTTGAGGTGGCTCTCGGAAAAGAAATAGAACGAAAATAAAATATAAAACATCGAAAGTCCTGGGGCGCCTGGGTGGCTCAGTCAGTCAGGTGTCCGACTCTTGATCTCAGTTCAGGACTTGATCTCAGGGTTGTCAGTTCAAGCCCCACATTGGGCTCCATGCCGGGTACGGAGCCTATTTAAAAAAAAAATTTTTTTTAAATCAAAAGCCCTGTATTTAGCATTTGCCGATTTCCATGGTGTAAACACTCCCTCTATGGCGGATTTCATGCTACCAACATGACATTTCATGCTACCAACATGACATTGCACAATTGTCTTGTGAGTCATTTGTGAGCCGGCTCCAGCCTGCCTCTCTTTTCCTCCAGCGCATTCCACCTCAGGGCCTTTGCACTGACTGCGCTTTGTCTGGAAGTGCCCGCCCCCAGCCCTTTACCCTGCTTAATTCTTTCCTCCTAGCACTTACCTCTGCCTCACACCCTTGGGAACCCCTGTTGAGTTGTTTGTATTCCCCCCACCAGTCAATCCACAAGGGCAAGGAGTGAGTCTGTCTCGTTTTCAACTTCATGGCAAGCGCCCAGCACAGTGCCTGGCACACAGGAGCTGCTCAGTAGATACCTAGTGAATGAGAGGTAACCCTTGGCTCTCATGATCTTGGCGTTCAGTTTTTATGCTCAGTGGGAGCAATTCGAACAGCCTGGGAGCCTCTGGTGGGAGGGGCTCATTGCCCCGCCCCCACATAGGCCACGCCCCCCGAGCCAGCCAGAGGCGGACTCGGAGTCTAGCTCAGCCCTCTCCCACCTCACTGTCGGTCTAGTAAGGAGGCGCTGTCCATCTCTGAGCCTCTTGGCTTTGTCACCTGTGAGGGAGCTGCCAGCTTCAATCTCCAGGGCTATTGTCGGGGGGCCAGGCGGGTGAATGGATGGGAAAGCACTTGCTAAAACGCGGCACTGGGAACCCCATGCACTCCAACATGCAGAGGGGAAAACATTCTGTAGCTCTGAGCAAGAACATCCTAGAAGGGTCAGAAGTACTTACTATCGGCCTCGTAGGATGTAAAAACATTACTCCCATTCTTTTTTTTTACAGGTTACGATGTGATTTTACATGTTATCGAGTAAAAATCCAGGTTGGTTGGTTTTGTTTGTGTTTTTTGCCCCTTTCAATGCATGTAATTTCAACAGGCTGTCAAAAAACAATACCAATTACATTTTGTTGGGTTTATTCTGCAATAGCAATTTTTTTTTAGCATTTTTAAAAAAAGATTTTATTTATTTATTTGAGAGAGAGAGAACATGAGCAGGGGAGGGGCAGAGGGGAAGCAGACTGCCCCCTGAGCTGGGAGCCTGAGCCAGGGCTCTATTCCAGGATCCTGAGATCATGACCTGAGCCGAAGGCAGAGGCTTTAACCCACTGAGCCACCCAGGCGCCCCTCCAGCTGTCTTTAAAGCAGCAGGATTTCAGGCAACTGCAGATCCAAACACTTCCAACCGAGGCTGATATCCTGCCAGTGGGAAACAGTGTGACCCATGAGCAGGTGTCCAGGAAAGTTGGTTGGGCATATTTTGATCAGTTGATCAAATCAATTGATCATCTGATTGCATGGGTTGCCACCATCGCACCCCCCACACCCCGCAAGAGTTATTCAGCATTCTAAACACCGCCCGGTCCTCCACAATTGCTTGGGGCAAAGCGGCTTCCATTATCCCCTTGCTTGTTTCTACGCCCGGACTGTTGAGTTTTCTTAAAGCAGAGGAATACTTCTGGCAACCAGGCCTTTGAACGGAGGAGGTAAACAGAAGCTGGAGGTGGAGATGCGCTTGTTAAGATCAACAGCAGGCAGGCATGGCTCTTCATGGAAGTGAGGAATTGGCTAACTCAGCACTCATTCTAACTGCCTCATCCCTTGCTGTCCTACCCTGGGGAGCCTGGACAGAGAACCGCTCAAGTTCCCAGACTCCCTTGCAGCCAGCTGTGCCCTGTGATGTGGGGCTGGCTAACGGGTTGTGCATGAAAGCCCTCATCCAATCAGCGGCTCGTAGAGGGTGTCCCGTCCCATGTGTCAAGTCTTGCCGGAACCCCCTCATCTTTCCCCCTTTCTTCTGCCCGGAACACAGCACTACCTGTGGACCTGAATTGGCCATCTGTTGGTTATGAGAACAAAAGGCACGTGCGAAGAAGGTGCAGTGGGAAGATAGAAGGAAGTTGCATCCCCTGGTGGCAGAGCGGAGCCACACTGTCAGTTGAGGACTGCTTGGATGTTCGAGACAAAGGACCTTGATGTATTTAAGCCCCATCTGAGTCTTCTGTCCCGTGCAGCTTAACTGCCCTGCTGTGTGGCCCCCCGTGTGAACTCCTGGCGGGCTTCAGGTCCCTCCCTGGCTTTGGCTGCCTTTGTGTGTAACTCCGGATTAAAGATGAATGGTTTTTGGGGCGCCTGGGTAGCTCAGTGGGTTAAAGCCTCTGCCTTCGGCTCAGGTCATGATCTCAGGGTCCTGGGATCGAACCCCACTTAGGGCTCTCTGCTCGACAGGGAGCCTGCTTCTCCCTCTCTCTCTGCCTGCCTCTGCCTACTTGTGATCTCTCTCTCTCTCTCTGTCAAATAAATAAATAAAATCTTAAAAAAAAAAAGATGAATGGTTTTTAAAGACATACTGTGTTTTCCAGAATTTGGCCAGCAAGTCAACTTTGTCTACAAGCAACATGGACTCCAATCACATCACCATTTTCACCTTGGAGATCTTTGTTCCCACTTATTGTGCCCCGCTAGATAGGGGTGCGTGGAAAGCTGAGACTCAGGGACATGAAGCCCTCAGCCCAAGTTCACAGGGCTACCGAGGGGCAGAATCTGGCCAAGGGACAGAATCTGGACTAGAACCCGGTGCTGTCTGACTCACTTCTCTACAGCTCCCTCTACTGGTTAACTCCTGGAAGAAGCCACTCCAGCCTCTTCCTCCCTTGAACTTCAGGGGTTGAGAAACCATGCCCCATCCCTAGGAAGGTTTGGAGGGGTCAGAGATTTCCCCCAGCCTTTCAAAGGACTCAACAGGAGAGTGAGATTGTTCAGGCACTGCCCTTCTCTTACTAACGTGGACCCTGAGGTCTAGCATAGGGCAATCGCTTACCCAGGGTCATACCAAAAACGGGAGACAGGCTGGAGATGGAAACTGAGGGCCCTACGCTCTATGCTGTCATATTGCTGGAGGCTGGGGTCCCTGAGCCTTCTCCCCACCCCCCCCCAAATTGAATATATACCCTCTCTCTGGCTGGAACCTGGGGGCTCAGCCCTAGTTCTCACCACTCCAACCCTGTCCCCTGAAGGGTCCCCCAAAGACCTCCACTCATTTACTCGCTCATGCAGTCATCCGACAAGGACTCCGATGTGCCCTCCCTCCATGGGCACTTTCGGAGTTCTCGGCGTGGTCCAGACGGAGTCAGACCACAGCCTCTTCGTGGTGGGGCTGTGACTGAGGGGCTGAGGGGCACAGAAAAAAGGCAGGCTGAAGGAGGGGGCATTTATCTGGGAGGGGCCACGGGGTGGCGCAGTTGGTTAAACGTCGGACTCGATTTTGGCTCAGGTCGCGATCTCAGGGTCGTGGCATCAAGCCCTGTGTCGGGCTCTGTGCTCAGCACGGAGTCTGGTTATTTCTCTCCCTCTGCTCCCCCCCCACTCCCCCCACCCTCCAGCGCTGTGCGTGCATGTGTGTGCTCTCTCAAAAACGTAAATCTTCAGAAACATAGTTGCTTTCATGTTTGTGAAATCCTGTGTGACTCAGAGAAAGCTACTTAACCTCTCTGAGCCTGTTTCCTGGATACACCCGGGGTTGGGGGGGGGGTTGTGTGGTCAGGATTAGATGTGATAATGTAGGTCAGATACTTACAGCAGATGGAAGCTCGGTGCATTTTTAACTCTTCTTGTTATTAAAAGCAGTTCTTGGAATACTCATGCCTTTTCATGCTCTTCCCTCTGTCCAGCCCCTGCCCACCTCAATGAAACATAAATACATACAATTTGCAAGAAGGCGGTGTGCATGAAGGGGTGTAGTACTGCGAGGATGGGGGGCAGGGGATGGCAGGGCAGCCGCTGGAGGGGTCTGGGCGAGACCTGCCGGGCCACAAACGGCCTATATTTGCATCTCCCAGTCCCGCCCCTCCGCTGAACAGCTGAGAGCCTGAGCCAGGAAGGGGGACCGATAAGGGCCACGGGAGGAAGGCTATAGGGACTTGGAGTCCACCAGACGTGGTTTGAATCGAAGTTGGCCTCCAACACGGGGATCTGGCCAAGTCATTCACTTATCTGAACCTCAGCCGCCCTGCTGGTAATGGGGTGATTACGGGGGGGGGGGGCTTTGAGGAGCAACGCTCCTGTGGAGTTGCTGTGGGGGACCCTCAATGCGGGCGCCCCCAGAGCTCCGTGGAGTGTCAGGAGAGGGAGGGTGGGAGTGGCCCCACTCCCTGTGTGGATTCCGGCCAGCTGCCCTCTCTGTCCCCTGAGACGCGAGGCAGGCCGGGGAAGGAGTGTCTGCCCCAAATCACCCAGGTGGGCCTGGGTCTGTAAGCAAAACACCCCCCTGCCCCCCGCCTGGCATCCCTGCCACAGGAGCT
>JAQQSY010007410.1:0-10475 GCA_028646535.1 Procyon lotor
GGGGGTGGGGGTTGGGCGAGCCTGGTGGTAGGTATTGAGGAGGGCACGTACTGCATGGAGCACTGGGTGTAGTGCAAAACAATAAATCTTGTAACACTGAAAAAAAATAAATAAAATTTTAAAAAATTAAAAAAAAAACACTAGACAGCCATCTAATTTAAAAAAATTTTACAGCTTATATTCAAAGCTCAGCACTGAATTAAGGGCCAGAAAGATGCTAATAAATACACAGAAAAGCAGAAGTCTAACATTCTCTGCCTCATAGAGTCTCCTTTTTTTAAAAAAAGCTTTTTTATCCATTCATCTGTTGAAGAAAAGCTTTTATTTATTTATTTTTGAGAGAGACAAAGAATTGAGGGGAAGGGACAGTGGGAGAAGCAGATTCCCCACTGACAGGGGAGCCTCACATGGGCCTCGATCACAGGACCGCAAGATCATGACCTGAGCTGAAGTCAGATGCTTAATGGACTGAGCCACCCAAGAGCCCCTTGTAGAGCCTTCTTGAACTGCGTGAAGGAGACTAGACTATCTTCCTTTCTTAAGTCATTTTGATGATTATGTCCTGTCCCCCATCTTCTCTTGATCTTAGCCCTTCTGTTCTGAAAGCACGATCTTTCTCAAATTCTGAAAGCTGCGAAAGCATTTTTATTATTCTCTCCGGCCTTGGTGAAAAAGATCTTCTAAATAAAAGCATTTGGGTAAAGAGTAACAGATTCAAAATATGCAAATGATGAAACACTCATTCTACAGTCATACAGAAGCCAAACTCCTACTACTGTCAGATGAAGTTCTCCCATCTGGGAGGGCTGGAGGTTTGCTTTTCCTATTTATGTATTCCTTTCCAGGGTACCCTGTGCTAGGGCACACAAAGGCTGCAGCACCCAGGACGATTCTGATGCCTTTGTTGTCTGCTTTTGAACGTTAAAAAAGATGTGACTGTTGAGCTACAAATATTGCCTTGGGGTTAATATTTTTGTAAATGAAAAGTGTGATGAGATGGACATTTGCACATCTGTAATTATTACAATGCTTTTAAACAGAAACACTTTGTTGTATGAAATGGGAAAGATAGCTCCCTCACTGATGTCACCTCTGTCTTGAAATTTTACATCTCTAGTCTACTGGCTTCTCTTGTTGAGTATATTCCACCCCAACTCCTTTCCACCCTGACTCCACCCACTTCACGTGTGCATGTTTGTTTTTAATGCACTTGTCCTCATTTCAAAGGCATCTGGAGTGAAGTTGTCCAAGGATCTGATAAGTTCTGTTGTCCACCATCATCTGAAAGACTGTTGGTCCTGATTATGACTTCATTTACACATCAGCAGCATCCAAGTAGTGTAATCAAATTGGGTGGCAAGGCCCACCTGCAGAGGGTACTAGTTTGGCTGACTTGAAGCTTGGGAATATGATTTTTTAAATGCTTTGTGCAACTTGAATGCAAATAATCAGTGGATAAGACCTTGTGAGACACTGGTCTGGTCTTGGGAGAGTGGGCTCTCAGCCACTCAACGTGGGTTTGAATTCTAGCTCCATTCTGGAATTACTGTGCTTTTGTGAGCATGTTGCTTATTACTCACTTTGTTCTCCAATTTTCTCATCTGTAAAATAGGGAGATCTTACATACATTGCAACACCATTAAGTGATGAGTTCCTGGTATCTAGATAAAGATTGACTTTTTAAATTTAAATTCAACTAACCAACATATAGAACATCATTAGTTTCAGATGTAGAGTTCAGTAATTCATTAGTTGCATGTACCACTCAGTGTTTATTATGTCATGTGCCTTCCTGAACACCTGTCATGCAGTGACCCCATCCCCAAATCCCCTCCAGCAACCCTCAGTTTCTTTCCCATAGCTAAATGTCTCACACTGTTTGTATCCCTCTGATTTCTTACCATTCTGTTTTTCCCTCCCTTCCCCTATGATCCTCTGCCATTTGTCTCACATTCCTCATATGAGTGAAACTGTATGATAATTGTCTTTCTCTGATTGACTTACTTCACTGAGAATTATACCCTCCAGTTCCATCCATGTCGATGTAAATGGTAAGTGTTCATGCTTTCTGATGGCTGAATAATATTCCAGTGTGTGTGTGTGTGTGTGTGTGTGTGTGTGTGTGTGTGTGTGTGTATACCACATCTTATTTATCCATTCATCCCATCCATCGATAGCCATCTTGGCTTTTTCCATAATTAGGCTATTGTGGACATTGCTGCTGTAAATGTTGGGGTGCAGATGCCCCTTTCCATCACTACATTTGTATCTTTGGGGTAAATAAACTAGTAGTGCAGTTGCTAGGTCCCAGGGTTGCTCTATTTTTAACTTCTTTTTTTTTTTTTTAAGATTTTATTTATTTGACAGAGAGAGATTACAAGTATGCAGAGAGGCAGGCAGAGAGAGAGGGGGGGAAGCAGGCTCCCCGCTGAGCAGAGAGCCCGATGCGGGGCTCGATCCCAGGACCCTGAGATCATGACCTGAGCTGAAGGTAGAGGCTTTAACCCACTGAGCCACCCAGGCGCCCCTATTTTTAACTTCTTGAGGAACCTCAGTAGTGTTTTCCAGAATGGCTTCTCCAACATGCATTCTATCTGCAGTGTAAGAGGGTTCCCCTTTCTCCACATCCTTACCAACATTTGTTGTTTCATGACTTGTTAATTTTAGCCATTTTAACTGGAGCGAGGTAGTATCACATTGTGGTTTTGATTTGTATCTCCCTGATGCTGAGTGAGGTTGAGCATTTTTTCATGTGTCTCTTGGCCATTTGGATGTCTTCTTTGGACAAATGTCTGTTCATGTCTTCTGCCCATTTCTTGACTGGATTATTTGTTTTTGGATGTTGAGTTTGATAGGTTCTTTATAGATCTTGAATACTAGGTCTGATACTAGATCTGATATGTCATTTGTAAATATCTTCTCCCATTCCATAGGTTGCTTTTAGTTTTGTTGACTGTTTCCTTTGTGGTGCAAAAGCTTTTTATCTTGATGAAGTCCCAATAGTTCATTTTTGCTTTATTTTCCCTTGCCTTTGGAGGCATGTCTAGCAAGAAATTGCTGTGGCCAAGGTCAAAGAGGTTGCTGCTTGTGTTCTTCTTTAGGATTTTGATGGATTCCTGCCTCATATTTAGATCTTTCATCCATTTTGAGTTTATCTTTGTGTATGATGTAAGAAAGTGGTCCAGTTTCATTCTTCTACATGTGACTGTCCAGTTGTCCCAACACCATTTATTTGTTGAAGAGACTGTCTTTTCTCCATTGGATATTCTTTCCTGCTTTGTTGAAGATTAGTTGACCATAGAGTTGAGGGTCCATTTCTGGTTTCTCTGTTCTGTTTCATTGATCTATGTGTCTGTTCTTGTGCCAGCACCTTACTGTCTTGATGATTACGACTTTATAAGCTTTAAGTCTGGCATTGTGTTGCCACCAGCTTTGGTTTTCTTTTTTAACATTCCTCTGGCTATTTGAGGTCTTTCCTGGTTCCATACAAATTTTAGGATTATTTGTTCCAGCTCTGTGAAAATGTTAATGATATTTTGGTAGGGATTGCACCGAATGCATAGATTGCTCTGGTAGCATAGCCATTTTAACAATATTTATTCTTCCAATCCATGAGCATGGAACATTTTTCCACTTCTTTGTGTCTTCAACTTCTTTCATAAGTGTTCTGTAGCTTTTAGAATACAGATTCTTTACCTCTTTGATTAGGTGTGTTCCTAGGTATCTTATGGTTTTCAGTGCAATTATAAATGGGGTTGATTCCTTAATTTCTCTTTCGTCTGTCTCATTGTTAGTGTATAGAAATGCAACTGATTTTTGTGCATTGATTTTATATCCTGCCACATTGCTGAATTCCTGAATGGGTTCTAGCAATTTTGGGGTGGAGTTTTTTGGGTTTTTCATATAAAGTATCATGCCATCTGTGAAGAGTGAGAGCTTGACTTCTTTGTCATTTTGAATGCTTTTTATTTCTTTTTGTTGTCTAATTGCTGAGGCTAGGACTTCTACTACTATGTTGAACAACAGTGGTGAGAGGGGTCATCCCTGTTGTGTTCCTGACCTTAGGGGAGAAACTCTCAGTTTTTCCCTATTGAGAATGGCATTCACTGTGGGCTTCTCATAGATAGCTTTTATGATATTGAGGTATGTTCCCTTTATGCCTACACTGTGGAGCATTTTAATCAAGAAAGGATGCTGTATTTTGTCAAATACTAATTCTGCATCAATGAGGGGATCATATGGTTCTTGTCCTTTCTTTTGTCAATGTGATGTATTTCGTGGATTGCTTTACAGATGTTGTACCAACCTCGAAGCCCAGGAATAAATCCCACTTGATCGTGGTGAATAATCCTTTTAATGTACTGTTGGATCCTATTGGCTAATATCTTGCTAAGAATTTTGGCATCTGTATTCATCAGGGATATTGGTCTGTAATTCTAGATGGAGCTCAATTAATGTTCTTTTTCCAAGAAGGTTTCTGTCTTTTTTTTTTTTTTTAAGAGATAGAAAGTGTGTGTGAGTGGGTGGGGTAGGCAGGGAGAGAGAGAGAGAATCTTAAGCAGGTTCCATACCCAGCACAGAACCCACTGCAGGGCTTGACCTCATGACCCTGAGATCATGACCCGAGCTAAAATCAAGAGTCAGGTGCTCAACCAGCTGAGCCACCCAAGTGTCCCAAAAGGAGTTTTATTGTTAGCATTCTGAAGACTAGCTCAGTTGCCCATGACTCATTTCTTATTCAAGAGCATGACTCAACAGAGGGGAAAAAAAATTAGCGTGAAATGGAAGAGTTGTATGGGACCAATTTATTTTTTATGTGTTATTTTGCTTACATTTTAAAATTATGAAATAGATTGTATTTACAAGAGTGTGATGTAATGCATATGTATATTTAAGGAATCATTTTTAAAACACCACCTTCCATGACAGTTAAGCACCCACCACCTAGTTTAATAAATTGGACATGACTAATATCATTGAAATCTCCTGTATGTGCTTTCCTAATCACATCTCTGTCCCCACAAGGGCAACTACTATTCAGTATTTGGTATTTATCATCCCCATGTGTTTCTTACAAGAGTATAATCCCTGGCCCCAAAATGGAAACATCACTGGGAAATTTGCTACAAATACAAATTCTCAGATCCCACTCCCAGACCTACTGAGTTAAAAACTCTGGAGAAGAGATCCAAGAAAGTGGGCTCTAAGAAGAGCTCCAGGTGATTCTGAGGCTCAGTGAAAACCATAGCTTTGCAGTAGGTAGATGCTGTGTGTGTATGTCTCTGCACATGTGTGTTAGTATGTCCCTAAGCAATATGTTCTTCACCTTTATCTGATTTTGACCTTCATATCGGTGAAATCATACTTTATGTATTCTTTTGCTCCTTGATATTTTTCTCTATCTTCTGTTTTTAAGGTTCATACATATTCATCTGTGTATCATAAGGTCATGTATTTTACAGTCATATAGTATCCATTGTTGAATACAACAGTTTATTCAAACATTTTAGAACTGGTAGACATGTAGACTTTTCCTAATGTTTTGCTCTTCGGAGCAATGCTAGCATGAACATTCTTGAATATTTAATTGATGCACCTGTGCAAAAGGGTATCTCTAGGGAAGTGCTTCCTAGTTTTTTTCATGTCATAGTGAACAGAGTAGAAAGTGATAATATTTGTAAACAGAGGTAAATAAGATTCTCAGGGCCTAAAATGCATTTCTTGTCTTGGTTTTCAGGACTTCCATCAAAATGTCCTTTCATATAGAGAGGTTGGAAACCTTAAAAAAAAAAAAATCAAAACAAAATAAAAACAAAAAAATTCAGACTGGCTTGTAGCTAAGTTTCTAGAGCCAAATGAGATTTTCCCAATTAAATGTACTCACACAAGATGGAGAAGGCATTTTAGGGGCCAAAGCCATCTTCCCTGATGCTCCTGGCCACTGTTGCTTGCAGGTTCCCTGGAATAACCTCACTGTGTCCTCCTTCATACATTTGAGTGACAAGGAACAATGGCAGGGGAAATACAAATCAAAACCACAATAAAATGTCACATCACAGGCCACCTGGGTGGCTCAGTCGGTTAAACATCTGACTTTTGATTTCCACCCAGGTCATGATCTTGGGGTTGTAAGATGGAACCCTGTGTTGGGCTCAGCACTAGGCGATGAGCTTGTTTAAGATTCTTTCTCTCCCTCTCCCTCTGTCCCTCTCCCACTCTCTCTCTCTCTCTAAAAAGAATGTCACTTCACACCCTCTAGGATGACTATAATCAAATAGACAGATGGCGGCAAGTGTTGGCAAGGATGTGGATCTATTGGAACACGCATCCCTATCAGTGGGAATGGAAAATGGTACAGCAGTTTTGGAAAAGTCTGTCAGTATCTCAAAAGGTTAAGCATAGTTACCAAGTAACCTGGTAGTTTCACTCCTAGGTATATACCTGAGAATTAAAAGCATGTGTCCATGCAAAAACATGGATATGAATGTTCATAGCAGCAGCATTCACTTGTAGCCACAAAGTGGAAATAGCCCACATGTTCACCAACTAATAAAAACCAAATGTGGCACATCCATATGATGGATTATTATTCTGCCATAAAAAGGAGTGAAGTATGGATACATGGAAGAAAGAACAAAGTACTACATACAATATGGATGAACCTTGAAAACATTATGCTACATGAGGGAAGCCAGCCACCAATGACTATATGTTATATGATTCCACGTATATGGATTGTCCAGAAGAGGCAAAACCACAGAGACCGAAAGTAGGTGAGACCAAAAGGAAGCCTTTTTTTTTTTTTTAATGAATACCTTGGCCATTTGGGGGAGTATTTTGTTCTTCCATATTGATTTTTGATCAACTCATCAAATCCCGTGAGGGGCAGCATGGGGGTGAGTGAGGGAGTGACTGCTCTGGGTTTCTTTTGGAGGAAAAGGAAATCTAGAATTAGATGATCGTCGCACAGCCTTGTGAATACATTTAAAAACTTCTGAACTGTGCACTTTGGAAGCACGAATTTTATGGTATGTGAATTATATCTCAGAAAGGAAGGAGGGAAGAATGGGAGGAAGGGAGGGAAGAAGGAAGGAAGGAAGTGGGGGTAGGAAGGAAGGAAGGGAGGGAAGAGGATGGAAGGAAAGGAAGGAAGGAAGTAGACAATGGGAAGGGCAACCTTCCAGACCTGGCTTCCCTAATCCTGGCACAGAAGCTTTACATTTCCCATTTCCAGCTTCCTGTGTGTGGCAGGCATTTGCAGAGAAAGCAAGGATAAATGCCTCCATCATAGCTCCAGGGACTGTCTCAGAGGTAGTAGATCCCAAAGTGACTCCATTCTCTATATTTCTGGGTTGGGGAGTGTCACAGCAGCAAGAATCCTCTTTCACCCTCTCCAACAATTTTGTAAGTGCCTAATTCCTGATAGTAAATCACTCTCCCTTTTCAATACATAGGATAGTTTTTGTTTTGAGCATTAAAACCTGACTAATTTATGGCCACAGACAACTACCCAGGAATTCCATCCATCCCTAAGTATATCTGCCTCCAACAAGGATAACAGGATTATCATCCTAAAGGCATCTGTAATTGGTATGGTGGAGTTTTTTGATTTTGGCCAAGGTACAAAATGGTATGAAAAGTATGAAATGATATCTTCTTGTGTTCTGATGGTCATTTCACTGCTTGCTAATGAAGATGACATATTTTAATACATTTATTATCCCTTTTCTTTGTATAAAATGCCTGTTTGTGTGTTCTGCCCATTCTTTAACTGTTTGTAATTTTCATATTGATTCTCAGGAGTTCTTTGCTCATCCTGGATAATACTCCTTTGTTCATTGTTATAAATGGCAAATATCTTCATCTTTTCTGTGACTTGTCTTCTTATTCTTTAAATTTCAGTGTAACTGAGTTTTATGTCTTCTTTAAGAAATCCTTCCTTAGCCTGAAACAGTGAAGGTGTTCTCCTATATTGTTTTCTAGAAGTTTAAAATTTTTGCTTTTTGTTCTTAATTGCTGGGCCTTTTGAAACTGGTGTTTCTCTCTGGTGTGAAAGAACCCAATTTCATATCTTTCCCTTATGGATAATCAATCTTTCAAGCATCCCACAGATTTATAATGTCACATCTATCATGTTCCAGGTTCCCATGTATGCAGTGGTCTGTCTCTGGGCTTCTGTTCTGTTCCACCATCTTGTTATATATCCCTTGACGAAGACTATATTTTATTTCCTGCTGTAGGTTTATAATCTTGGAAGTGAGTTGGGCACATTTTCCTACTTGGCTTTTTTTTTTTTTTTAATATGACTACCTTGGCTGTTTGGGGGAGTATTTTGTTCTTCCATATTAATTTTTGGATCAGCTCATCAAATCCCATGAAAACTTTTTTGCTATTTTTTTGGAATTGCATTGTATTTAAGATAATTCATTTCTTTATAATATTTCTTTATAATATTGAGTATTCATATCCATGGTCATGGTATGTCTCTTCATGAAGTCGTCTTTAATGTCTTTAAATAAAGTTTTATAGTTTTCTACATATAAGTCTTATATATCTTTAGTTAGATTTATTCTTAGGTACTTAATAAATTTATGCTAAAGTAAATGGTATTTTTAAATTGCATGCTTTACTGCTGGTATATAGAATCCATTGCCTTTTTATATATCAGGAAACTTGCTGAATTCTTTTATTTATTCTAATAATTTGTCTATAAATTATTTTGGATTTTCTGATGAAAATTATATGTGGAAGAAGTGGCAGTTTTATTTTTATAAATCATTAACTTTTTTCTTTCTGTCATTTAAAATATATATATATTTTATTGTGCTGACTAGGCCCCCCTGAATACAATATTGAACAGAAGTTCAATAGTAGTGGGTGTGTTCTTGTGCTGTTCCTGATTTTAAAGAGAAAGTTAAGTTTCACCATTTAGCATTGTATTTACTATAAGTTTTTTGTATATGTCCTTTTAATGACATCTTAATTGATTCTATTTAATTAAATTGATTTAATTTAATTTAATTGATTCTATTCCTTGCTTGCTAGGAATTCACCTTCTTCTTCCTCCTCCTCCCCTCTCTTCCTCCTCCTCCCTCATCTTGTGCTTCATGAATATTCAGCACCTGAATTTTATGGATTACTCTTTCAATATTTATTGAGGTGACCACATGGGTTTTTTTTCTTTATTAATACAGTGAATTATATTATACTGGTTTCCTGGCCTACCATAATGAAAGACCATAAACTGGGTGGTGTAAACAACAAACATGTATTGTCTCTTAGTTCTGGAGGCTGGAAGTCTAAAATCAAGGTGTCATTGGGATCGGTTCCTTCTGAGGGCTTTGAGCCCTTTTTCCATACTTCTGATAGGTTCTAGCATTCTTTAGCTTATAGATGGCATTCTCACTAATCACATCATCTTCTCTATATCTGTCTTTTTGTCCAAATTTTGTCTTTTTGTAAGGCAAAGTCATATTGGATTAGGGTCTACCTTAATGATCCTGTCTTGATCATTGGCAAAGACTCTATTTTCAGATAAGCTCACATTCCCAGATACTGGCATTAGGATTTCAATAGCTTTTAGAGGGATACAAGTCAACCTATAACGTACATGAGTAATTTCCCAATGTCAAACCAACCTTGTATTCCTTTATCATGCTATTTTGTTTTGTACTTACACTGTTAAGTTTAGTTTCTTAATCTTTCATTTAAATTTAACTTTGGGGACACCTGTGTGATACATTTGGTTGGGTATCTGACTCTTGGTTTCAGCTCAGGTCATGATCTCAGAGTCATTAGATCGAGGCTCTTGTGAGGCTCCAAGTTCAGTGCAGAGTCTGCTTGATATTCTCTTTCCCCCTCTCTCTCTGCCTCTCTCTCTCTCTTATTTATAAGTAAACAAATCTTTAAAAGTAAATATATAAATGAATTTAACTTTAAACTTCTGTCTCTATATTCATCCATGAGATTGGCCTATAATTTTCACTACTGAACTTTGTTTGGCTTGGATATCAAAATTACAGAAGCCTCATAAATTAGGCTTTAGAAAGTAGTTCCTTTTTTTTATTAAATATGTTTATTTTATTTTTTCAGTGTTACAAGATTAATTGTTCATGCACCACACCCAGTGCTCCAATACGTGCCCTCCTTAATACCCACCACTAGGCTCACCCAATCCCCCACCCCCACCCCTCTAAAACCCTCAGTTTGTTGCTCAGAGTCCACAGTCTCTCGTGGTTCATCTCTCCCTCTGATTTCCCCCCATTCCCCCTTTCCTTCCTTCTCACAATGCCCTCCATGTTTTTCTTTATGCTCAGCACGTAAATGAGACCATAAGACAATTGGCTCTCTCTGCTTGACTTATTTCACTCCGCATAATCTCTTCCAGTCCCATCCATGTTAATACAAAAGTTGGATATTTGTCCTTTCTAATGGGGGCATAATATTCCATTGTATATATGTACCGTATCTTCTTT
>JAQQSY010007411.1:0-10474 GCA_028646535.1 Procyon lotor
CAGGGAGCAGCCGTATCGATTTCCACATTTGCCAAGGCATCCGGGTGTGAGCTGCCTATCACGGTGCTGACTTTAATAAAAGGTTATTACTGTGATCATTATTTAGCATTTATATAGCTCCTCACAATTGTTTACCCATTATTCCTTAGAGCACCCCTGTCAAGGTGATCAGTATTAGCAAGCCCCGTTGTAGAGGCAATAAATCAGGGGTCCTGGAGAGCTTTTAGTAATATCCACAAAAGGACACAGAATGAATAACCAGAAACCTGGGACAGGCCGGGTCTCCCTCCCTCTGGCACACTTGGTGAGTTCATTCATCCCATCATTCTGGTGAGCAGGCCTACCCAGGGTGGGCTCCTCCTGGCAGGATGCAGCTCAAATACACACTGAGAGGCCTACCCTGCCTACCCTATATAGAATAGCATGCCCTCCCCTAGGCACTCAGTATCGCATTCCTGTGTTTATGGGCTTTGCAGGGCTTAGAGCTACCTGAAGTTAGCTTGTTTGTATATTTATGTTCCTGTTTATTGTCTGTCTGCACCATTCAAGAAGGTCATCTCCATGACAACAGCAGCCTTGCCAGTGTTGTTCATGGGTGTATCCATCCTCTTGGTTGAAAGCACCTGGCATACAGTAGGTGCTTAATAATGCTTGTTGAGTGAATGACAATAACAAGAGCCTCGTAAATACTGCTACTCCCACATCATTTCCTACACCTTTTCATCTCTTTCTGGACTTTCTGGATATAATCACGCATACACTCAATTACTCTTAATTACCCTGGAGCTAATGACCTAGGTTGCGGATCGCCTGAGCCCTCGGCTTCCTCTTTTCCAGAGATTCCTCCACATCTCTCTGTCATTTCTCACCTCTAGCTGAGACGGGTCAAGGAGAGACTGGGGCAATGAAAAAAACCCTGTTAGACAATTTCACTAGTTCTAATAGCTTTGGAAAGGTAGAAAGTTGAAATTATTGATTCCGAAATTTCTTTTTTACCTTATTTGTGGATTTAAAAAAAAAAAAGTCCATGTGTTTTATATATGCAATACAGTGAAATGTGCTTTGAAGAAGTTAAAAGCACTGTATAAATGTAGCATATAATTATGTATGCATGTAGTCCCATTAACCTTGGTAATTGAGAGTTGGTTATACATTTAAGGTTTAATTAGTTTTGATAGAACAGTAGCTCACACTTTTCTAATGGGTAGGGCTGGACAAGGGCTTAGAAAATGTACCTTTGGCTGACTTTTTTTCTTTTTTTTCAACCATCAAATCAAGATAAAGCTTGAAAAATCCCTCAGAGCCTGAAAAGTAGGCAGTAATGTTGATTTCTCATCAACAAGTAAGAAGAGGGAAATAGTACTAAAATTTGATTTTTCTTGCTTCAAATTTCAGACCATAAGATTTCAATTTCCCTAAAATAAATCTTGGGCTGATCTTGGAAGAAAGACCCCCTTGGATAATCTAAACATGAAGTTTTCTATTTAAAGGTTGTCTTTAATGTTCTTAATAGCTCTATGTGCAACCAGAAAACGAATGGGTTGCCTTGTTTTATATGTAAGGAATCAACGTAATATCTTATTTTGATAACATGTGCTGTTGCATTTGGTCCTCACTGTAACTCTGCCCATAGATATTATGGAAATGGAAACAAAACCATTAAGTGGCGCACCCAAGGTCTTAGAAGAAGTCATCAAGAAGCTTGGTCTGGCCTAAGTCTCTTGGCTCCAGTTTAATATTCTCCACAATGTGAGAAAACCACATTGGAAAGGAAAAACTCATTCCTTGTCCTGCTGTCACAGTACAAACTTCAATGTTCAGGCAAATACTTTGCTTTATTGTTAAACTGGCCGCACTTACTCACTATGTAGCCTATCTCCAGCCCTGTGCTTGGCCGTAGGAGGACACAGAGTCAAAGTAAAAGACAGGTTAGATTTCCCCAGTTCTCACACTTTCTTTGGGATGAGAGGCACACACATACAGACACTGTTTCACAGGAGGAGAGTGTGGGGATATGCCTAAGGGAAGTACAGCGCTGTGTGGGAGCAGAGGAGAAGCAGCATCTGAAAACATTACATGAAAGGCGATGGCCTTGGCATGAAATCAAGATTTAATTGAGGATACACTGAGAAGAGGGAAAAGGAAAATGGGATGTCTACTAAATTTGATCCACCTAAAATCTTATCCACCATGGCAAGAAGGTAGTAGATAATATTTTTAGGGGAGGTGGGCAAGGGGATGGGTTAAATGGGGCATGAGTTAAGGAGGGGACTTACAGTGATGAGCACTGGGTTGCGTGGAAGCATCAGATCACTCTATTGTACACCCGAAACTAATATTAGGCTGTATGTTAACTAACTGGAATTTAAATAAAAGCTTGAAGAAAAAGAAAAAAAAGAGTGAGTAAGGTTTCTGCAAAGCGAGAGGAGAAGGGGGCATTCCTAGCAAAGGAGCCATCATTATTGGGAAGAGACAACAAAGGGCAGAGGGAAGAGCAAGCAGTCCATTTGGATTACAGTGTAGAATGCACCTGCTTGGCTAGGGAACCAGCCAGTGCTGTTGGAGAAGGCCTATAATAGATGGACATAGATATACATGCTTACATGGCTGTTGGCAAGGACGCCAAGAAAGAGAGTGAAGAGGTGACAGGCTCAGGACGGAGCTTTACATGCCGCAGCGGCAGTGGCTCTCACATTCGAGATGACCTCCTCGTCAAAACTGAATTGCGGGGCCCCACGCCGAAGTTTCTTTTCGAGTAGGTCCAGGGTGAGGAGGCCCCAGCGTATTTTTATTTCTAAAAAGTTCCCAGGTGAGGGTGATGCTACTGGCCTGGGAAGCACAGTCTGAGAACCGGTCACAGGGTAAGTAGCAACAAGAAGTCAAAACTGGAGTTTTAAAAGGACAGAAGTAAAGGGACACATCCAATACCACAGACCAGAAGGCATGGGGCCCTGCTGGGGACGCCGATGGTGGGGAAGGAGGGAACAGAAACTAGGAGAACAGACAACTGCTTCAAAGAACAGGGGACCCCAGGACCACGTGGCAGGTCATTTCGAATCACAAGTCATCAAGAAATCTCCAGGGCCCATGTCAGGTACACAAGAAGCCTTTGAAATTTGTTCTGGAAAGTAGCAATGCTGCCTAGAAATTAAGCTCTGAGTTTTATCTTACTTTCCCTTCCTCCCACATCGATAACCTCATTCTAGTGCAATTTAGGTTGCTAAAGCGTTTTTCAGGGAGAACATATCTGCACCCAGCCAGCCGATTTCCTTATTATCTCACGTTAGAACACCCTTGTCGCGGAATAGTGTTCAAAATAAACATGGAGGACTGGAAGCAACCATCTCTACCTAGTGGGGCAAAAAATTATGAACTCACCATACCATATAAATACCCATGAAAGCACGGATGAATCCTTTATCCAACCAACGTGCACTGAGTACCTACTAAGTGATGAGCACCGTGGATGTGCCTCGATACGAACAGGAATAAAACAGGGGCTATCCTCACCGCAGTTCAAAATCTAGCAATCTTTCTCCTATGCTCTTAAATCCGCCTAAGGATGGTGTTGGGCTCGTAATAAAAATTCTAAAGCAGACACTGAAGATAGTTAGCTTTTCTAAACTGCCCAATGCTGCTGTCTAGTTATTCACCTGAAGAGAACACTTGGGTCCTGGGTTGTTTCCCTGAGCTGAGATATATTCTGCTGACACACAGAGAGAATCTGGGGAGCCTCCAGCACCCGTTTCACCCCCCTGCTCTTTAAGTATGGTGTTCGTTTTTATCACTTACACCTTTCAATGCCCGGAGAGAGTGCCACTTGGGTTTTTAAAATATCATTTCCTTTACTATGTCCCAAAATAACAAGTTCACTTCAGGACCAGTGAGTGGTTGGCACTGTGACGTGTTTCCCACAAGCACTAATAGTTCTGGAGAGGAGCAAGTATTTTCACAGCTGCAGGTCTGGGTGCTGAACTTTCTACTGTCAGTGAGAATCATGTCCCAGTGAAAACAGAGAAGTAGAACCGACGGTCAAAGGGATAAGGTGACAGGGAGTGTTGTTTACTCCAGTCAGAGAGCAACCGAAAATGATTTCTGCAGCTGGAACAAAACAAAGACAAGGGTTGAAGGTCAACTTCCTCTTTTATTCTGGCTAATCAGCACGCCTAAGCAGCCCTTCCCAAATGTCTTGGGTCTGCTGACTGTTGCTACTCTGTAAAAGACCCCACAGGCTGTACTGACCTATACCTCTTGGGCACTGGAGGGAAACAAAAGGGAAAATGTTCAGTCTCATCAGAATTCATGAAGTTGTCCATGGGCTCCCGGGTCTCTCTGCTCCAAACCCAACCCCATCCGTCTCTAAGTGTTGTGGGATTTTATTGGTGAAATGCCCCCAGGTCCATGCAAATCCCCCACCTGGGCCACCCAGAGCGCCAGTGGCCATGCTGACATCATCTCTGTTGCAAATGACTGTGACAGCCTTCTGTGACATCCTTCACATTAATTCACAGATTAATTCACAGTAATTCATTCATAGTAATCTTTTAGAAATTCAAATGCTATCACAAAAATCGGAATACCCCCCCCACACACACACACACCTACAACCTACCAACCTAACTTGAAACTTTTCTTTGGCTACAAACTGATGGTTGCCAGAAGGGAGGTGGGTGGTGGTGGGGGGAATGGGTGAAATAGGGGACTGGGATTAAAAGTACACTTCTCGGGGCGCCTGGGTGGCTCAGTCGTTAAGCGTCTGCCTTTGGCCCAGGTCAGATCCCAGGGGCCTGGGATCGAGCCCCGCATCGGGCTCTCTGCTCTGCAGGAAGCCTGCTCCTCCCGCTACCATTCCCTCTGCTTGTGTTCCCTCTCTCGCTGTGTTTCTCTCTGTCAAATAAATAAAATCTTTAAAAAAAAAAAAAGGACACTTCTCATGATGAGCACTGAGTAAGGTAGAGAATTGTTGACTCACTATGTTGTACACTTGAAACTAATATAACATTGTATGTTAATTATACTGGAATTTAAAAAAAATAAATAAAAATTAATTCCCCCCCTGGTTTCCCATTGCTCCAAAGACTTACTCAATGTGTGCCCTATCCCCAGTTTGGCCCAAAGAGCTCTGTGAGCATAACCCATGCCCGCAGCTCCTTTCCCTCTCCTTGTTGCATCACATTCCTCCCTCCTTGCTGGCTCTGCTACCATCACCCAGATTCCCCTGCCTGGTACCCTCCTGCCTCCCTGCTTTGGTTCCCATTCACCTTTTAGGGCTTAACCCTTATCAGCTCCTGATGGATGCTTGAGGAAGACCCTCTCCTCCCTGGTTGGGCGAGATCCCCATGTTCTAAGCTCCCTTGGCCCACTCAACCAGCTCCTGAGCCCTTCATGGAATGTATCACAGGACATTTACACGATCTTGTAGGGCTGTTTCATTTCAGCTTGCCTTCCCACTAGACTGTAAGATCCACAAAGGCAGGGACTCAGTCTCTTTTTGCTTACTGTTGTGTTCCAGAGCCTAACACAGTTCCTGGCTTATAGTAGGTACAAAACAAGTATTTTCATTATGAGGATGGAAGGAAGGAAGTCAGGGAGGCAAAGTGCTCCTACTAAAATAAGAAAGAAGAGGTCTAGTGTCTTAACTGAATGATAGTAAGTAACAACTTAACCTTCCAATGTTAGCTAAAGTTCTAAGATACATTTATAATTCATTCCTCACAACAACCCTTTGAGGTAGTGATTCTGAGTACCCTCATTTCATAGATGAGGGAACCGAGGCACACAGATATTAGCTACTCGAAATCACACAGCTAGCAAATGTAATGTACTCATAAGGGAAGAGAGTATGATCGATCGTATGTAACCACACGAAGCCCATCTGCTCTGGGAGCTTTTTTTTTCCTCCACCACTTTTAAGGGTTTTAGCAACCACTGCTTTTGAGGGTCAAGGTCAATCTTATCTGGAATTGGGTATTGAAAGCAAAAAATTCTATATCCTCTTTACAAATGTATCAATAGATGAAGATCAGAAAAACCCTTACCTGGATTTCAGCTGCCTCTGTGTCACTTTTCCGGGTGAAATTTTTCGACATGAATGTAAGGATGGGCCAATGCAAACGAGCACAGCGCTAAATGAGAGCTCACTCTGACCTCAGGACTGACTGTATTGCTTTAAAGTGAGCAGAACAGAAATTGAAGGTGCTAAAGGGATAAAAGAAAGGAGGCGGGGCCGGGGGGGGTGCGGGGAGAAAAGAGAGTTCAGAGTATGGGAAGAAGGGAAGAGCCATTCCCTAGGAAGAAAGATGGAAATAGAGAAATATTTGTTTAGAAAAGAGGATGAAAAGAAATGCGCTGCCCTCCAGATATCTACAGGAAGCCACCGGCTGTGCACGCCACCATAGATCAGTTTATTTTGGGCCTAACCTGGAATAGAAAGTCTAATGTTTAGACAAGGCAAAGGCTTCTGGGGAGGAGGGGAAAGGAGGTGGGAGGAAGGCACTAAATGGAACAAATAGCAACTTACTTGCAAAATGAAACTCTAGATGGAGCAGTTCCCTCTATTTGAAGTTGCTGTGGAGACTGAGTTCACTGGATTAGTAACTACTGAAAAGATGCCTGGTAGGAATACCTTAGCTGTGTGAGAGGAAGTAGAATTGGATGACCCACAACTTACAAAACAGAAACCAACGCATGGCAGGGCATTAGTGGAAAGAGGGGAAGGCAGAAGATTAGGAGGAGGGAGAAGAAAGAGAAGAGTTTTGGTGGGAAGAGCTTTGGAAGGGTGCCTGGGAATACAGAGTGTGCTCTAGAATATGATACAGAGTGCAAGGTGCTGGGGTCCAAGTGCTGGGATTTAAATCCAGCTTCTGCCATCCTCCCGAACCCTCAGACTCCCTGTCTTTAACACCGGGCTTACAATCGTATCTTGCTAATAAGATTTTCCTTAGGGATTAAAGAAACCAATCCTTGTTAACTTCATGGCACAGAGTAACTGCTCAACAAATATCAGCGCCACTGTGGCTGGCGAAGATGATTTATCACCCAACAGTATGAACCTCAAGTACTAGCTACGTTGGATAGTGGGAGAATCCATCAGAAATAGTCGGGAATAATGCTGTGTCGGACTCTCTCCTGGAGAAGGTCAACAGTGAGTTTTATCTCTTTGATGCAGAAATCCAAGGTAAGATGCCATCTCCCAGAAACCAATTTCCTGGAAAAGCCTACAATGGACGTCTCCTCCTCTCCTTCTTTTTGCTTGTGTTCCCCATCTTTTTCCTCCTCACTTGCTTTCCTTACTTTGTACTGTTTTCCAGTCCTCTGCTCCTCTCCCCATGGAAGGATCCTGTCGAGACAGACTAAGCAGATCTGTTTCCACTATGCTTTAAACACCGGGGGCCAAGAGGGAAAAATGTTTCCTTTGGGCGGGTGCCAAGTAACTACAGGGAGTGGGGGAGAGAGTTTTTAATGACACAGTAAGAAAGAAAATATTTATGTTTCATTTTAATTGAACTTTTCTTAAGCTCACTACATTTTAGTAGGTGAAAAAAATCAACATATGAGAACACTGGGAACAAAAATACACATAGCTCTGGCTTCATGCACAGAAGTAGAAAAGCAAATGGGGAGAAGGAAACCCAGGGGAGACATCTCTGGGAAGAGTTGCCCTACCCAAACTCTGAGCTTAGTAGCACTGCCTTTATCACTTCATTTCTAAGATTAGTGTAGATCCTGGTTCATTGGCCCATAAAATTGGCAAGATAATGAACAAGTTCATTACTTTAAATATATTTCATCTCTTGGGTCCACAGCAATACCTTGAGGAGCAAGTTTATAGAGTGTCACACCCCAGTCAACCCTGGAACCGTGAGTATTGTAAAAGGAGGTGGCTTCCCCTGTTAGGTGACTAGAAAGAGCTACTATTGTCACCGTTTCCTAAGCATTTACTATGTGCTAGGGACTGTGCTAACTACTTTATACCTCTGAGCTCATTTAAACCTCCCAGAAGCTGTGTGAAGCAGGTATCATTAAGCCTATTTTACTTATAGCTGATGTCAGGCAACTGACTGGGACCACCCAGCTGATTAGTAGTCACACAGCTCATTAGTAGCAGAGCTGGTATTTGAACCCAGGTCTGTAGGACACCAAACCCTGCACTGAACCTGCACTAATAGCTGAGGGCCCCCCACCCCCGCTCATCCAGCTGCCTGCAGCTAACAGCACCTAGAAACATGCATTGTCTTAGGGTTTATGAAGACAGAGTAGCTGAGAGCGAGTGTAACATACACATAATGACACATAGTATCATTGTTCTGTTAAATGAATCATAATGGGGGGCACCTGGGTGGTTCAGTCTCTTAAGCAGTTGACTCTTTTTTAAAAAAAAATATTTATTTCACAGAGAGAGAGAGAGAGAGAGAGAGATCACAAGGAGTGGCAGGCAGAGGGAGAGAGATCTAAACGTGGGGCTCCATCCCAGGACCCCAGGATCATGACCTGAGCCGAAGGCAGAGGCTTAACCTCCTGAGCCACCCAGGCGCCCCCAGCAGTTGACTCATGATTTCCACTCAGGTCATGATGTCAGGGTTGTGAGATTGAGTCCCATGTGGGGCTCCGAGCACAGCAGGGAGTCTACTTGAGATTCTCTCTCTCCCTCTGCACCACCTCCAAGAATCATAGCGGGACTAGGATAGAAACTTGTAGTTCCTCCCACTATTCCCAATTTAAAGAAAGCTTCTGTTCCTTGTTCAGTTTCCCTTCTCCCAGGGTTAGCTAGCTTTCCTAATCCATTTCTGTATGGATCACCAAACTTCACATCTCAGCTGTGCCTCACTGTTATCATCTGTATAAGCCACGCCGAACTCCCAGAGTTTTCAGGATTAAGAGAATGAATGCTTTTAAACATTTGAAAGAGTACCTGGCATGTTCTTGGTATTTTGAAAATGTTCTCTGTCAGCACTGGGCTACTTCCTTGAATGGGGATCATACTCCCATTTGAAGAATTTACTTTAGTCCTTGTTGATGGACTTCCTCAAAAATACAGATGTTATCACATCGCCAAGGAGGCTTCGCTCCTCTCCAACGCATCTGTGAAATGCTCTCACCTGATTGGGTTCTTAACTGCCCAGAAAAGGATCCCTCTCTGTCCACCCCCCCGCCCTGTAGCTCCTCAGTATCCTCTGAAGGGGGTGAGAATGTGTATTTTATGCCCTTTGTCACACTGAGATGCAGGAAGATGTTTTCCGGTGTTCTGATGGTAACAAGAATCACCTTCTGTTTGTGGTCAAAGCTACAAATGGATGGTTCCTTCCTTCCTTCCTTCCTTCCTTCCTTCCTTCCTTCCTTCCTTCCTTCCTTCCTTCCTTCCTTCATGAATGCTGTGTGTCCAATCCCCTGGAATGTGACAACTCAAGAATGCTTCTGTTTAATGTCAAGCTTTTAAACAGGCCTGGGAAACACATATAAAGACACCAATTCGAAACTGATCGGCCTAACCCATACATCTTTAAAAAGGATTGTCTATCTACTGTGGAGCCTTGTGACCCAGATTTGGTTTCCAAATCCCATGCCTAGTTCAAGTGTCTATTAAGTTTCAGGTTCTTCACATCGAATTATCCAGCACAGTGTTCCCACCCTACAGATGAGAAAACTGAGACTCATTCAGATCGGTTAAGCCAGTGCCCCGATAATACTTTTCCTCTAATATTTTGTTTTACCAAACTTATCTTTCCTGAATTATAAATATTTCCTACCCCTCGTCAATAAAGATACTGCTAAATTTTCTAGCTAAAATCCCTCAGTTTATCACTTGTCTTGATAACACATGGGAGGTGGGAGGGGGTTTCCATTTTGCAATTTTTGAATCTTTTACTTTCTCACCTTAACTCGCTTTAACTCCATTGTTCCCCAAGAGCCATTCTGTTTTTATAGGTCAAAAATATCAAATATTGGCAACCTTCCATGTTCCAATCTGCTACCTAAAAGTCAAGTACAGTCTGTATTTTTAGGTTAATGTAGTTATTGATACTATAAATTTTGTTTCTTGCTTCTTTGTTTTCTTGGCATCCAGTATACTTTACAGTAAATCTTATAATGTCAAAAGATTTACTGTGTAAACAGCAGTAAAACATGCACAGATATGAGCTAATGGTCCATTCATACACTTGTGAATTTCAGTCCCTCACAACACATCAAGGATACCTACCTACTTGGGATCCCCAAGACTGGCCTGCCTTGTCTGACGTGGACACAGTAAGGCCCCAGGAGAAGAAATCAATCTACTAAAGAAGCCCAAACCTCTGCTCGACGACCAGAGAACAGCAAATTAGATCTGCAGCAACATGAGCTTGAGCGGTGTGCCTGGCAACGACTTTGACAGCAACCCAGGCCTGGGCAGAGGTCAGAGGTCACAGGGGATCCCAACATACATTCTTTCTCTCCTGCTCTGGACCAGCAACTTCATAGGTAAACACAGAACAGC